>VYZS01034488.1:85163-106142 GCA_013400695.1 Neodrepanis coruscans
CCTGGGGGGGGACTCTTGAGGGGTCGCGTTTTTTTCTTGTGGTATTTTTTCCTGGGCGGGCGAATTAGTGATTTCTCTGCTGCCATAGCCCGGGTTTAAAGACCACATCTTTTCATCAGCACTGAAACCCCTTCCCAGGGTTGAAAGGAGGGGGAGGGAGGGGCTCGCGGTTTCTAACTGACTGAGTGTTTTTCTTCAGAAAGCCGAGAGGAGGCTCGTGCTGCTGTAGGTCCTCAGGTCAGCCGTGGGCCTTCTCTAATTATCCCGGCGTCTCTTTGGGAGCCCAAGAGAGAGACCAGCACTATTCCAGAGTGTTCTCACCCCACCATGAGTCCTGGGAAAGCTTAATTTGTCTGGTTTTGCAATTTATTGTTGGTTTTCTCTGTGTGTGAAATAAACTGTGTTCTTTGTGTGTTTTCTTTTTGGGTGTGTGTGTGGCTTCTCTCGGACATCTCTTGTCAGTACCAATATTTTTAGTGGTAAAACCACGACAAAGGCAAAGAATTAACTCACTCCTTCTTGTGGGCAAGCAGGTGTTCATCCATGTCCCGGAGAGCACGGCCACATCCCACATAACAGTTACTTGGGAGGACAAACACGATCACTCCAAATGCCCTGAGTCCTCCTTCTTCCCTCAAATTTGTATGCTAAGTGTGATATTATAAGGTGTCATATGGTCTAGAATATCGCTTTGGTCAGTTTAGGTCACCTGTCTTGGCTGTGTACCCTCACGAATTCCTATGCATCCCAAACTTCCTTGCCAGTGTAGCAGTACAAAAAGTAGAAAAGGCCTTGGCTCTGTATAAGAGCTGCTCAGCAATGACAAAAACATCTCTATATTGTCAAATCTGTGTTCAGCATAAATCCAACACACAGCTCTGTACCAGCCACTGTGAAGAAAATTAACCCTAACCCAGGCAAAACCAGCACAAAAATGACATTTTGAGAAGTCTTTAGTGGATGAGAGATGGTAAATAATATTCAGAGTAGAGAAATGCAGTGTTGTAACTAGCACTGTTAGTAAAGTATTAGAAGGACATCAACATTAGAAGTGAGAAAAATTAACTATCAGGTATTTTTGAGAATTATGAAAGAGACCAGATCATATAACTGAGACTTTTTTAATGGCAATTCTTTTGATAAAATGTGCAAACTCAGGTTTATTGAATTAAAATAAACTGGAAATGTGCAACATGGAAGTATATATTTCTTTTGCAATGATCACATATTTATATGAAGAAAAAAAAGCTTATAGCTTCCAGGAGAAGTTATTCATGCATATTTTTTTTTTAAATATAATTGGAATGATTCAATAAAGTTTTCCAAAAATATCAATGAGACTAAACGGCCTGAAAAATATCTCAATTTATATTAGGCTCAAAGCTCTCCTGAAACCCTTTCGTTTTAGCAGATTTCATTGTCCTGTAAAAGACATAATTTCTAGACCAAAAATGAAGGAAAATTATATACTGATCTGCCTCCAGAGTTTTCACTTTTTCTCTTACTATAAATATATTACTCACTTCTCCCTGTGTTTCAATGTTTAATCTTTCTTTCAAGTAATAAATACTACCATGCTACTTGCTACTACTCCTCTCCCCTGGTTAAGAAAGAACCTTGTCTGGTTTCTAATCTTGCATAACTGCCTATCAGATAAAAAAGACACGGGTGAGATAGCATGAAGAAAAGGATAACAGAAATTTCCTTGGAACAGGAGTTTAAAAATTGTACCATCCTCTACTGGTGAAATATAGCAGTTACCTCCCGAATTAAGCCCTTAGCAGATTTCCTAAAACAGATTCTGTAGGTTTCACAGCAATTCCTTTCCTTGTAGTAACTGTTATTTTTGGCAGAGTTGCAGTTTCTTTTCATCTAGTTTAGTCACAGTAAAAAAAATACTTTTTTATACAGAAACCTAGGAAACAGTCTGAAAAGGATGGTGTGCCTCCAGCATATTCACCAGAGAAAAAAATTTGCCAATCAGCTTTCTTCTAGAAATATAACAACACAACAAAAAGTCCTTTTTTTTCCCTACTTGTACTAAGGAGGACTGACTTTTCTTTGAGATCTAGAACTAATACTCAAATTCCCCAGAATTCAAACTTTCCATAATTATAGGATGTACCAACTACCCACAATGAAGGTGTCTACTTATTATCTAATCAACTTTGCTCAGTAGTAGGAATAAAACTGAAAGAGTCACACTTAGTCTTTCAAAGTTATTATCTGCAATACAAACTATTCAAAGTATGTGGAGAGATGCATTGTGGCTCCTCTTAGGCTTTTCGGCAAAAACTTTTCTAAGTCACAAGAAGTAGTAGCAGTAGTAGTCTGCCGCACAAGAAAAAGCAGAAATAGTGGTTTTTTACAATAAAAGTAACAGCAGGCAGGAAAATAGTGACACATAAATTAGTTCCCTCAATAGTGAAAATTTAAGTACTATCCCAGTCAGAGTTTTCTTTCCTGAGTATAACATCTTACCAGCTCTGAGTTATACATTCTGGAATATATACAGAGAGACCTCAGGCTCAAAAAAGTAAGTTATGTTTATCATTATATTTATTAGTCCTGTGAATTAAATTAGGAAACATTAATACTCATACACAAGTGAGTATCTTGTAGCTCACTTGCCTAATAAAGACAAGTTTTTATTTACATAATTAGGAATAGCAAAAAACTTCGCTTCGCAGGAACACATCTGACGTGTTCTGTAGCATCTTTAAGAGTTAAATATGTGACAATAAATTGCATTAAGAGCAGAATGTTTTGTATTTCTATTTCACGACATTAACATTTCAGATTGGAAAAAGAGCTTTAGGATCATGACCTATTTCTGATAGTGAGCAAGAGGCAATGCATCCATAATATCAAATTATACTTTTAGTCCTGTTAAAAAAATTTTTCTACAAAAAAAATCAAGGAAGGAGAAGTCAGTAGACTTCATTATTCTTTAGTTGATAAATTTTAGTGGACAACAAACACAGATTCATTGCCTTGGTTTAAAAGATTTCCTCTCTTAAGATCTAATACTATAACCAAATTAGAAGCTTACATCTACTGAGATTAAAGATTCATCACATGCAAGGGATGTGGAGTATCTTACAAATTGGGTAATATAAAAAAGGAAAGAAGCAAAAAAAAAAAAAAGCAGAACATGAGAGCAGATGGCCAGCATAAGATTCTGGAGAGGACTTTTGGTTTTCTTTTTTTTTTTACAGATCGATCTGNGATTGATCAAAGGCAAGGGATGTGGAGTATCTTACAAATTGGGTAAAAAAAAAAAGAAAAAAAAAAAAAAAAAAAAAAAAGAAAAAAAAAGCAGAACATGAGAGCAGATGGCCAGCATAAGATTCTGGAGAGGACTTTTGGTTTTCTTTTTTTTTTTACAGATCGATCTGTCTGAGAATATGTCTAGTCCACAGGCCGCCAGAAAATGGTGCATTGTGTTTAAACTCTGGTTGTAGAAGAAAGAATAATATTTAAAAAGCTTATTTAGTAATCTCTGCAGTGGAAGGAATATCTGTCTATGACAGAAAAGATAACTTTAAAACCATCGTGTGATCTATTAATTCGAATTAGATGATTCTTTCCCTACAATTAAGATTAACTTGCAATTATATGTCATTCCGTATTAATACAAATTAAAGTAGAAGCACCAAAAAGAGATCAAGATAGGTGGAACTGTTGATCAAAAATGAAAAATATTGACTAATATAGTCAAGACCATACAAATGAACAAGCCAGTGCCATGCTAATATGACAAAATTCATCCCTGGTCACTGTTAACAGTATATTTGTTTTCATTTACAAATGGAATAATATTTTTACATAAATAATAGTATTGGCTATCAGCTCTGTGATGATATGTCAGAAGAAAAGTATAGAAAATGTTGTATGTTGACAGCTTCTTTAACTGTAGGAAAAGGAGGAAAAAGAAAAAAGATTATCTGTCTCAGAAACTCCCACAGCGAAAACTGCAATGGGACCTTGGGGTCCTGCCGACTTGTGAAACCCATCAGAATTTAGACTTTTCATGCAGCTCACAAGGAGTCAGTCTTCTAAAAGCCCTGCAGATGCACAAAGGCAAGCAAGTTAGTTATGATTTAGAATGCAGAGCAAAATCAAAAGTGTCATGTACTTAGAAAAATTGCTTATGACCAGTGCTACAATTTAAGGGTTAGGTGATATTTGAACAATGTTTTAGAGATCTCATCAGGGCCTAAACATTAGATACAAACAACTTAGTAGCACAGGGACTACCAATACATTAATTATGAAAACACTTATTAATGGAATGACAAATTTTAGAAGTAACTACAGTCTTTGTGATAATTTCTTTGAAAATAGTGTATTCTAAGTAGCCTAGAGAGAGCAAGGATGATATGGTATATTGTTCAATTTCAGAAGACGTTATGATTTAACTCTTGTTCTCTGTTCTCTTCTGAGTGTTGTAAAATTTCCCTTTAAACAGCTTTGAAAAATCCCACCTTACAATTTAAAAAAAATATTTCTTAAAAAGAGGAAAGGTCTGAATATATCTATCCTCCTCCTCTCCCAGTTTAGAGACAGCTATGTAATTTAGACTTAAGGACACAAGACGGCAAGATACAGAAAGAAAAGAAACGCCCACTACTTTATTAGATCACAGTATCACAGTATTAACAAGGTTGGAAAAGACCTTTGAGATCATCGAGTCCAACCTATAACCCAACACCAACCCATTATCTAAACCATGACACTAAATGCCTCATCTAGTCTTTTTTTAAATACCTCCAGGGATGGTAACTCCACCACCTCCCTGGGCAGCCCATTCTAAAGGTGAATAACCCTTCCAGTGAAAAATCTTTTCCTAATATCAAGCCTAAACATCCCCTGATGGAGCTGCATCCTCTTTTTCTGTCACTGGTAGCCTGAGAGAAGAGATCAACCCCTGCCTGACAACAACGTCCTTTCAGGCGGTAGTAGAGAGCAATAACATCTTCCCTGAGCCTCTTCATCTCCAGGCTAAACAACCCCATCTCCTTCAACCGCTCCTCACGGGGCTTGTGCTCCAGCCCGTTCACCATCCTTGTTGCCCTTTTCTGGACACGTCCGAGCAACTCAACATTTTTCTTAAACTGAGGGGCCTAGAACTGGACACAGTACTCGAGGTGTGGCCTAACCAGTGCTGAGTACAGGGGAAGGATAACTTCCCTAGTCCTACTGGCTGCACTATTCCTGATACATGCCAGGATGCCATTGGCCTTCTTGGCCACTTAGGCACACTGCTGGCTCATATTAAGTTTCCTGTATACCAGTACTCTCATATATTATATGTATGTCTATTTTATATGCAGACAGGAGGAACACAGAACATACAAGGTAAAAATAAGATGAACAACTTGCAGGAAAACAGAGGAAAAATACTGTCCCCTTTAGAATTGGTTAATCAGTCTCTGACCATTCCCTGTGATCGCAGAAGATGGTGGCTGCACCCCAAATGGCAGCGGCAGTTTCAGAAGAGATTAAAAAAAAACAATCCCAAGGTTCTTTTAGATGGAGCAGCAGGGAGAGAAACGTCTATATATGAAGTTTTTCCCCAACAAGGTTGTGCTGAATCCAGGAAAATGGTGGCCGATGCTGCAGACACCTGGAGAACCTGATTCCACTTCTTCCTTGGAGCCCCCAGCAGGAAGAGACCCCATGCTTTCTCAGGGTTGGAACACATTATCAGCTGTGCCTGCACACTGCCAGCCACATGCTGGAAGCTCCAGGAGCTGCAGGTACAGCATGAAGAATGGGACAATGCTGGCCTGACCTGAGCCCAGAAGAAATCGGAATAGCACTGTGAGCGCCAAGGCACAGCCCAAGTTCCATTGCACGCCCGCGGCCCCACCACATGCTCAGCCCACAGGGCCGCCTGCAGGAGGGGGTCCATCTATCTGTCCCTATGGGACAAGTGGGGCCACAGCTTGGCCCATGTTCCTCCCAGCCATGCCACTCAGGGCACAGAAGAGCAAAGTCCACCCAGTATGGCAGAGAGCACAGCAGCACTGCCTCCGCCCAGCCCGCAGCAAGGGGGCAGCAAGGCACAACTGGCCCCCACCGCCCCTGAGAACAGGGAGTGAGCAGAGTAGCCCCCTCCTGCACCCTCCCACAGGAAAAGGAAAATATCAAATTGACAGAATGAAAACTAAAACCCTAACACCTTCTTAAACCCTTTAATCTGATAAACCTTCCCAGAAGATTATACAATATTTAATAACGTGTCATTAACCAGGCAACCATTACTTAGACAAAATACCTTGGGTTTAAATCCATATAATTATTATCAAGGCTAGGAAACTGAAACTTTTGAGTACAATAAGTGTTAACAATCATAATTACAATACAATTTGTTAAATCTCAAGTCTCTGTGTTGGAACTTAGAACACCTTTTATTTGCTTTCATTATATTGCTCTGCATAGATAGAAAATTGATAAGTACAGTAGGGTCTAACAGTTAGAGTAATGATTGTCATCTAGTAGTGGAAGTTACAAAGGGCACCCAGACATTATCGAAAAAAGATACAATGCATTATCAGTTTTTTACTTGAAAGGCAATCTGCCAGTGCTTGCAGGATTTGGGTTGGTACAAATATATGCAAGGAACTGGCATATAATGCATCTTTGCAGATTCTTTGTAGAATCACTTATAATCATTGAACATTTTCCAATACATTTCTTATTAATTTATTTATACTTAACTAGAAACAAGTTCAATTCTTCTCAAATGGTACAATAAAAATTTCCCAAAAACAGATGCAGACTACTGGCTTCTGTAGCTTCAGATCTATCACTCTGAAAATCTAAGTAGAAATATCTTTAGACCTTCTGTGGTTTAAAAAGTCACAACTAATTGATCAGTTCTATCCAGTCAGCCATTAAAAAACCCCAAAATTACATAATGGATGTCGTTAAAAAGGAAAAATCTATTCAACATTCAACAAGACTAGGAGACTGTGGGGGTTAAAAAATTACAATCCCATTAAGCATCAGGAACAAGATCCAACTAGAGCCTTTGAATCAAACCAGTTAATAAATGAAGAGAACAAAAAGAAATAAAAAAACAAACAACAAGCTCACAACCACAAAAAAAAATCTATACAAAAACTACAGATAGAAAGCTAATCCACTGAAAGCCAGGACACAGTAAAGAAAACATTAGAATAAAAGGAAGTTTAAACAATAACAGGAGGTAAACTAAAAAAAGACTTGAATTAGAGCAGGTACAGATGAAGAACTACTCTACAAGTGAGTCTAGGATCCAGAATATCAATTCTATGTGACAGAGTTAATAAGAAAAACATTTGGACCTGGTCCTTCATTTGTAATTGCAATCACAGAATTGAAATTGTGGAAACTGTAGGAAATGAAACCACATCTGTAATTGTGACCACATAAAAGCTGTGAAAAGGCTGCTAGGTATGAAGAAATCTACGGTCAAATAGAAGGAATGAAGATCTGAAAGCAGAGAACAGCCAGAACTCTCACTCATTAAGTATGAGTTGGCTCTTGGGGAATGTCATGATAAAATGGGGACCTCCCATCTTTTCTGTAGGCCACCTTTAAGAACTAGAAGGCTGCTACAAGGTCTCCCCGGAGCCTTCTTGTCTCTAAGCTAAACAACCCCAACCCCCTGAGTCTGTTCTCAAAGATATGATTCCCCAGCCCCTGATCATCTTCATGGCTCACTGGATCCACTCAGTGGGTCCATATCTTCCTTATGCTGGGGGCCCCAGAGCTGACTATAATACTCCATAGTTCATTGCATAACAATTAGAGTATATATTATTCTACACATCCTAATATACAGTTGAACACCTGCAGATGAATCTATATTAAACACTTTTAATATACTCTTTTCCAAAATATTTTTTTTGTATAATTTAAGTATGACTTCTATTTTCTCTCTGAAACTTTGGGTTTAGCCCTTTTAAACCAAGATTGAATAAGCCTTACTTTCCAAGAGATGCAGGTCATAATGTGAAATAAACCTGTCTTTATTTATCCTTAAACCTCCCCCCAACATCTAATGCCAATTGTGTTCTGTTTGTACTCAATGTGGTTTGTGCTGGCAAAGTTTATCACCTTTGTGTGAATATTCTGAGCTGGAAGCAACCCAGTAGGATCATCTAAGTTCAACTCCTGGCCCTATACAGGACAGACTCAAGAATCACGCCTGTGCCATGTGTGTTTAAGTTCATGGCCTAGAAACATATATATGCAGCTGTAAGTTCAAAAACCCCTATCCATTCAGGTGAAAACCAGTATATAGAATAAGACAAAATGTCTGCCTTTGCTTTCCTGCCGCACACAAAGAGGTCACTTTTTTTTTCCAAGTTCTTTGTAAATTCTTCTACTTGACAGGAAAGAAAAAATGAAATTAATGTTTTATCTTATTATCAGCTTGTATAAATGAGCACTATTATGTAAACTTTAATGGAAAGGCTGTCACATGACAGTTGAAGATGTGTCCTGTTCAGAGCAATTTCAAGCATTTGTTAGGCTTTCAAAAAACAGTGGTTGTTACAACCCTGACGTCTTGCCTTCTTGTATCATGCCACTGAACCACAGAAGTGAAAAGCGCATACTATTAAGCTTGCTCCAATGTGACCATTGTATTTAAGTGCCAAATTTGCTAAAAATGGGAACTGATGTTAGAAATTGAATATGTTTTTCAAAGACTTGAACATGAACCTAAACTTCACCCATCACCACAGATATAGACCTCTCACGTATTTGTGAACAACAATATTTTTCCTACATGAGTGTGTGTGTGTGTGTGTGTGCTGTAGAGAACAATGGGGTAATGGAAATGGAGAAAAGAAGAATTGGGCCTATATCCAGAGGGATATCCAAAAATCTGGTTATGGTGTTTAATTTCCCTGTGTAGAACAGGTGATAGATACTTGAGAAATTCAGAAATCTATGGAAAAAAGGTCTATAAATGAATGTGGCAGTTTCAGGAAGGACTGCAGAAATGTATTTCCTGCTTCCAGAATTTGGTGGTGTTTCCATTAACAAAGGAGCTAAAATCTATCTGCCTTGTAAGGCCTGACTGTCCAATCTGGCAGGTTGCAAAATCACCAAGCAGCTTCTTTCTTTTTCTGTATGCCAACTTCATTGCAATCACTCACTTCTACGGCACTATACCATCATCCACTTAAGCAGAAAGGTGTCAAATGCCTTCTACCTCATACATTTTGTAAATTAAAAAGGAAATGAACAACAATAAATATTCAGGTATAATACTATTGTGTGACTTTTTTTTGAAAAACCTTTTTTCAGCCATATTAGTTCTATTTAATTGGTAATAATTTTGTATTTCAGAGTGAATCAGAGGCAAGACGACACTTACAGAGAGAAGCTCCAACTCAAAAGCAAAAACCAATTTATTTTCTTAGGGTTCATGTAACTGTTAAACACAGTTTTATCAGCTTGAAATTTTTGACTGAAGTAGTCCGAAACAATGATGTGAATTTATGCATATGTACTTGTCCAACACATGAAGTACTACCACCGTGCTGAAGCAGTGAGTTCAACAAAAGAAGATTTAATAAGATTTAAGGAAGACAAGTATAGAGGAGTTTCTGGAACAGCAAGGGCACAGAGTGCTGTGGGAATATATGGACAATCCAGAGTTTGACAAAGGCAATGTGTCTCTGGACACACTGGAATCAGGGAAGCTATTGTGAAAGCAGGATGCTAGGTAACAATAACCAAGATATAAGGACGTGAGAGCAGGATGCTATGTATCAATAAACAGGATACAAGGATGAGAAAGTAGGATGCTGTAACTGCAAAAGCTGAAACGAAGTATTCACGTGCTCTGCTATACGTAGCCAATCACTGTTTAGACTAAGGTGTGGAACGAGCTGCTATAGTCAATAATGTAATTGCTTATGCTGCGTGAACCCTGGTGAAAATCCTATAACTGGGCCTGTAACTTGGAATAAACTGAACCATTCACCTTACTCCTGTGGAGACTGTGTTTCTGGATTCCGTTACTCCCCTCACCCTTAGCACAGACAACAGACAAGTAAGGTTTTATTTGCTCTAACATCTCATGATTTCAGAGCAAGTCCATGGAGCAACTTTACAGGCAAGTAGGTTCACATTGTTTTCCAGTCCTAGGTGTTCACTATGTATGTATGGAAAACTAAATCTTAGAGGCCTTTGCATATACTGTGCATACAAGTCTGTATCCATGCATTTAGGGAATGATATTATTTTCCTTTTGCATCCTAAATATTGACACACAAGGAGAACTGAGCCTCCAAAATCCATGAAGGAACAGCCATTGCTGTTGGTTTTGTGGACTGCGAGGTTAGTGAAAACCCAAATTAGTACCTTTGCAGAAGATGGAATACATAAAAAGCCAATATTTTTTGACAATACTTTATCCCTTACTTCATCCTATCAATGTCCCAGCTAACAGGTGGAGGTACAAGACATGTCCTTGTCAATTTTAACCACTAATGAATAGATTCCTGGATTTAATTTAAAAAATCTTGGTTCTGTTTAAAATTTTCTTTTCACTTATTTCTTGTACATCATCAGCATAAACAATGACAATTTATGTATCAAGGCAAAATACTCTCTCTACAAAAGAGAACAGGTTTAATACGTCTTTTTTTTTTTTTTGAGATTTTGTCTTTTCCGGTCAAATAGGCGTATAACTTTGATTATACAAAGCATTTGAGCATCCAGGAAATCTATGTTTGAACGTTATTTTAAGGCAAACAACATAGTCTAAAATAATATCAAAGTTGAAAGAAAGGATAGAGAAATATTTCTAACTCAGATAAAAACTGTTATAGCTTGAATGACCTGTTAGTAGATTTTGGTTACTTTATTAAGCTTCAAAATATTGTGCTGCATAGTTTGATAGACTCAATTTCCTTCTATTTCATTTTTTCAAAACTACATCAAAAACATCAAAAGCGACTGTTTTATTCAGAAACTGAGAGTATGGGGCACAGATCTCCAGAAAAAATAGGAAAATAATCAGAAGTCCCTACTCTTTATAGACAAGGATTAATGTTCAGCCAGTCTAATATTTGGATATCTGATTTAGAAAACTTAGTAACCACTGTGTAAAAGAAAATAATNTCTATTTCATTTTTTCAAAACTACATCAAAAACATCAAAAGCGACTGTTTTATTCAGAAACTGAGAGTATGGGGCACAGATCTCCAGAAAAAAATAGGAAAATAATCAGAAGTCCCTACTCTTTATAGACAAGGATTAATGTTCAGCCAGTCTAATATTTGGATATCTGATTTAGAAAACTTAGTAACCACTGTGTAAAAGAAAATAATCTGAACTTGTATCATATTGGAAAAATAATTCAGAAAATCAACCAGTGAACTATGTTAAATCAGCTATACTGACATGTGGCTTAATAATAGAATAATAGAATAACAGAATAATAGAATAATGGAACATTCCCCTCCCTCAAACAGCTGGTGATGTTTTGCCTGATGCCCCGCAGGTCATGGTTGGCCCTCCTGACTGCCAGGGCACTGCTGACTCATATTCAACTTGCCGCTGACCAGAACCCTCTGGTCCCTTTCCACAGAGCTGCTTCCAGGCTCTTGTTCCCCAGTCTATACACACAGCCAGGGTTGCCCCAAAACAGGTGCAGCATTTACCCTCATTATACCTCATATGGTTGGTGATTGCTACAAAAAGACAAAAAAAAGAGTTGGTGATCCTCCCAAAAGACATAGCTTTCAGATGCTGCTTTTTAATTTTCTCCGAGAGGTTATCTGGCCCGTAGGAAGGGAAGTTCACTATAATTTTTTCATGTATTGGATTATAGTGAAGTACAACTGCAGACTGGACATCAGAGGGTATCCACAAGCTAGCAAAAATATGATTTTTTTAACTGTTATTTCTTTAATTTTTAGGGTTGTTTTTTTTTTTTTTTGTTTTAAAAATTTTTACTCTGGGGTAACTTCCTTGTAGGTTTTTTTAAATTTTTAACAAATCCANGTGATTGCTACAAAAAGACAAAAAAAAGAGTTGGTGATCCTCCCAAAAGACATAGCTTTCAGATGCTGCTTTTTAATTTTCTCCGAGAGGTTATCTGGCCCGTAGGAAGGGAAGTTCACTATAATTTTTTCATGTATTGGATTATAGTGAAGTACAACTGCAGACTGGACATCAGAGGGTATCCACAAGCTAGCAAAAATATGATTTTTTTAACTGTTATTTCTTTAATTTTAGGGTTGTGTTTTTTTTTTTTAGTTTTAAAAATTATTACTCTGAGGTAACTTCCTTGTAGGTTGTATGCAATTTATAACACATCAGATGAGGAACATTAGAAAAACCTTCACCTCTCCTGCTTTTTAAGGAACATACATTCTGCTTCTACAACCTGCATGGAAGTTCCTAAATTACTTAATTTGCAGGGCAGTCCTCTTAATCATTAGTCTTTATAGGAAAGTTAGAGCCTGAATAGGACATTTAGGTGGTAGAGTTGTATGCTATAGTTCCACTTCATTCCATTTCAAAAATCATCAGTCTTAAACAAAGTATGACAGGCAAAGCTGGCAGTAGTATTGATTAGTAATGGTATCTCTTCATGTCTGTTGACTAGTGGTTAATATACAATCCAGTGATTCAATGATTCAACGATATCAACAAAAAACTCAAAACTTACATTGAAATTTCCTAAATTGCCAGAAATTTCTTATAGTATTGCCAAAAAATTATGAACAAACATGGAGGGGGAAAGAATGAACACTAAAATTTACCAAATGAAAAAAAACCAAAACATTAGCACAAATCACTAAAGTTTGTAATCATGACTGAATTATCATATTTGAGGTTTTTTTATAAAAATATAAACACCATTATTTTCTGTAGTGGTTTATTTTTCAAGTTCCTGTTCTCTGACTTTGCAAATAATTTATTTTTTAACATGTAATTTGGAAAAATATAATTAATAATCATTATGCTACTCGGGTTTATTTTGGTAAAATTCTTCTATAATGTGTTAAAATGCCCTGGTTTATACTGTATTTGTTCTGGGGGGGATGGAAGAGTAGTTACATTTACACACAGTTACAGAATTTTAAAGTCCTTATTAGAATAAACTGAAACATGGTGCTTAACAATTTAGGGTGTGAACTGCACTGGTTTTCAGTTTGCCTTTTATAAGAGAATATTAATCTCAGGACTAGCACTGTGGTTTACTTGAATAGGGTTTCACTAAATTGAGATGAGTTTATGCCCTCAAACTGGCTGAACTGCAGTGTGGTAAAATCAGTGGTTAGGTATCGACAGATTTGTAACATTTGTGTTGCTCATTGAGCTCAATTCCATTATTTAATGTTTGTATGGTAGTCGGGGTACTTACATGGTTTCACTGAAGAGCTTCAATAAACATGTGATTGACTTTGGGCATATTGGCTTGATTTAGGAACAGTAAAATTAATTCATTTTGAGCAGCTGAGTGTAGCGGTTTTGCAAAGAGAGAATCAGTTGTCTGTATTGCTGCCTGTATATCAGGTTGAACACTTTGCTACAGCATTCTCCATTAATTTAGCTTTTTTTTTTTTTTTGGAGTGTACGTAGTTCTTTGTCCTACATGCGTAACTCCAGCAGTCTATAGGCTTCATCATTCAGATAGACTGTACCTGTTGACATTAAATTATAACATCATGGGCCAATTAAAGAGAAAACAATTTAGATGTTGCTCATTTATTTTCCAGTTTTTCAGTTTTCTGGTAGAAACATCAAGCAGTGTGTGAAAGAATACACTAGAAATGCAGAGAGGGCAGTAAGAATAAATATATTCATCAAACTTTCTGAATATTTCAGCAATTCTCGAATTTGTCATAATGTTGGATTGAATTGTAGTGATAAAGATAATGTAAAAAACCTAGTCAAAGATATGCAAAAATTTTGATCTTCGTGGTCTTAGAATAGATATTTTTTTGTTCATATTTGGTTTTTTAGCATTGTTTTGTATATATGTTAATGTTAATGGTCAAAACAATAATGCCAGATGGAATTCATGGAATTCATATGCAGTGGAGGAAGCATGAAGAGAAGCTGTTAGATAAATTAAGGTATTGTCAAGAGTTTTGTTCCTCTTTGAAAGGTCTCAAAGTATGTAGGATTATCAGAGATTTCTAGTCTGAATCACTGTGACTTTGTTCTTCTTGTATTCATACTACATCTCAACTTGCCTAAATCCTCATAATTTCTTGGTCTTACACTTGAGCATTTTATGTAGGCCAAAAGAATACCTTATATAGAAATATAAGAATTTATTGCCAGTCTAATTGGAACAGTCAAACCAAAGAATTCTTTTCAACTCAGATTTAAATATTACAGGAAAAGAAGGAAAATACTACTACTAAATAAAGAATTCAGATAGTATCAATATTAAACCATTATACATGCTTTCTGTGCCTTTCCACACCTTTCCACTGGGTCCCAAGATTGATGGCCTCTCACTGGGGCAAGTTTGCATTGAGTCATCAGCATCCTAAATACTTAAGGAATGGTGAATAGGTGTGGATGATGATTTCCTCCTCTTCACTCTGGAATATAATCAGGATTATTTTTCTACATTTTCTACCATGCCCTATTCTCTTCTTTTTCTTCCTTGCTCTATTATTTGATGATGTAGATCCCAATTTGGTATATATGATATTCAGCATAAAATAGTAACCTGTTCTTTGATTATTCCTTAAATTGTTTTGTACAACTACTAATGGTGCTTTTATTTAATAATAATTATTTAACCACTAGTAACTTGTCTAAAGCTTTAGAGAGTCTGGTAATATTTGTGCCTACAGTCTCAAGGTCTTTGCTATAATCGCCCATACTTCTTTATATAGCGTTTTTATTCTGGGATCATAAACAGCACATTTTACTCAGTTTAGCTTTTTGTTATTGCTATCTATTTTTTTTTTAGAATGTGCATAAAGCAATAAACCTCGTACCATGCAATTGAACAAAATTAAGCAAAAGCTAAAGTAAATGACAGAACAGTCACCTAGTTAGACAGCTATTACAGTAAAACAAGCTTAAAGAAACTTCCATGTAGTCTAAGCTGATAAAAACCTGACAAGCTCTGAAGTCCATATTAACAAAAGTCCCTGGGTGGTTCCTGTAAAGGTTATCCCATATTCACAGAGCTACAAGTCTCTTTTTCTATTAGAAGTTAGTGCTCATCACAGATATGATACCAGAAGATGCCTGTACTCAAAGCAGAACTTAGGCCTTTACCTAAATTCCACAAATTAGATTTCAAATATGACATATGAAAGAATCATCATAAGGAATTAAGAGAGGTTAAAGGTTTAAATAACAAAATCATGCCATTCATTTTTCTAAAAGCAGCTTGATCACTGATTTCTTTCAATACTGGTTTTGAGTTTATGCCTGTCCTGGTTTTGGACACTAGGGGGCATTAAAAGTGATGAGAGAATACAATAGAACCAAGAACAACAAACAGAATTTACTTTACAGACAAAGAACCCGACAAATAACAACACAAGGGAGACAGGCTGTGCTCCTCCAGGGCTGGCTGCTGGGCTTATGGAGTAAGGGAGGAAGGTAGAATGGCGCCAGATCCTCACCGCGGCTTCCTGGAAAACAGGAAAAAGAAAAGAAACCCTGGGGAGAACGCAAAGGGGAGAGAAATACCACAGCTGGTGAGCAATGTGGTCCTCAGCCCCACGCTGCCTCTGCTGTTGATGAAGCTGTGCTGCTGCCCCAACTGTGGGAAAAACACTGAGCAGAGATGTGCTGAGATGTAGCTTCAACAACTGCCAAGCCCCGAAGAGCAGGAGGGCTTCTGGGATTTCTGGCTTTATAGGGAGTCTATTCCCACCTGATCTTGGGATCCCTCCCAGCACAGATTGCCTCCAGATTGGCTAATGGCTCTCAGGCACCTCCCCTCCACGAGACTTCACCATGATGCAATATAGCGGCATTTCCTTCCAAAATGCCTTGTGGTTGGGGCCCGGGAGTGGAAGAGGGGCCGCCCGTGAGTGCCACAGGGTGTCCCGGGGGCCTCAGGCCTGGGCACTGGGCTGCCCTCAACCCGTGTGCCAGCAGCAGCCACTTGCAGGGGTGGTTTCACCCACTGTGAGGGCTGTCAGCATTCTTCATTTGGTGCCGCATTTCACACATGTGAGAAACCCACCACGTATATGCGCAGCGCCAGGGACAGCCAGGCTGCACCTCCCATTGCTCAGCGCTGCCCGTAACCAGAAAGGGAAAGGCTGCTAGTGGCAGCTGCTGCCCTCAAAGCGCCAGGGCAGCAGTGGCAGCCATGCACTGCCCCAGGGCCAGCAATGCTGCCACCCCTGGGGGCTTGGCAGTAGCTCCCGCCACACCTACACTGGCAGAGAGAGCCAGCAGGTCTGCAGGAACTGTTCCTGCCACCCACAGCATGACACAGGGACAGAACGGGGCACCCCCCGCACCGCAGAGCTTCCCCCAGGCTCCGCTGCAGCCTCCGTGCACAGACATCCCGGCAGGATGTGTGGAACCAGAGGCTGCATCGGTTCAGGGGATCAGCGCCGTGTCGCGAGATCCGGAGCCTGTCTGCCTTGCTTTTTTATAAAATACAAAATAGATGTTTAAAACACCCCCTCCCCTCCCCCCTCCCCCAAAACCTCTAAAAACCCCCAGAAAACCCACAAACCCCCTCTCCATTTCCCCCTCAGAAGAGAAAAAAGAGAAAACGGAGAAAAAAGGGAAATACATTTTAACAGGTGAAACCTTGTTTCACCCCATAACAGTGCCATAATTCAAACACTGGTAAGCCACATGGAAATTCTGCAAACTTCTTGGTGTCAAGATCTGTTGTTCTATCATCATGCAGGATTGTAGTAATGCTCCCTTTTAACATTCAAATCAATGAATATAAGAAACATTGATAAAAGAATATTTTTACCTTACTTCTTAGTCATCAGCCACACAGAAGTGTATATGCCAGTTCAGAAGCATTCACTCACCTGTTTCAAACACAAAGTAGAAATGTTTCACTACAAAACACAACAAGCAGAAATTCCCCACAGAGAACTCCACTATGCTTTGTAAGTCTTAATGTCTTTATAAGCAATGGAAAAATGGAATACAAGTGCCTACAATCAGAGATTTAGCAATAAAGTACCATTTCACTGCTTACCCTTTTTAACCCAAAATGAAGTCCTCTCTTTTATGACAGAAATACGTCAGTAAAACCTGCCACGTTCAGTCTAATCCACATTGAATGTTTGCCCACCCTGCATGAACAATTATTTTCTCTATGTTTTCAGCTGTATTTTTAGAATAAGAATTTAAGAGGAATTAACTTTTTCTGTAACAGGCATTTCCTAGAAAAGCTGTTGAAATATCAGAGATATTCCTCAGCAACCCATGGACGATGACATTGGAGCAGATTATATTCCATAAGGATTGGCTACCTGTGAAGATCTCACACCAGAACAGGAAAAAATGTGTGAGGAGGAAGGAGCAGAATAGAGAAACCACCATGTACTGACTGACACCCTCCACCCTCTATCCCTGTTGCAGTGCTAAATTAGGGGTAGAAGTGTGGCGTTGAGCCTGGGGAAAGATAACTATTGTTTTAATGGTTCTTTTGTTGTTGTTTCCCACTACCCATATAGTGGGAGGTTATTTTATTTTAATTGGCAATAAAGTAAATTTTCTGTAGGTCAAGTACTTTTGTCCATGACAGTGCTGTGATCCATAAGTGATCTGCCTATCATTGTGTTAAGTTTCTCCCTCTTTTTATTTTCTCCCCTGTCCTGCTAAAGGAGAAAGGAAGCAAGCAGTTTTGTGGGATTTTGCATATTAACCACAACTATTCCAATAGAGAAGGGCAGAAAATTTAATGTTAGCACATTATATCCATTTTAGATTAATAAACATGAAAAAGTAATATTGTAATGAAATAAATAATAGTTGTAACAAAATAATGATTTGTTTTATGATCATAGAAAGACCGTATTCATTCTTTAAAACAGTCTAGCAAGGATTTCAGGTGCATAATCAGATAGGCTAGTTATGTTTTAAGACATTTAATGGTTCAATTAAACCACTTGGAGAAGTTCAGGTTGTTTGCAGAAACTGTTGGTGGGAATGAGTAGACTACAAGACTTACCAAGGGATTAGGGCTTCTATTATAAAAGGCTTCAAATGCTGAATATGGTTACCTTTTTTTTTTTCAGGGATGAAAAAGGACTGGATTGTAGTGTATAAATATTTAGAAGGGTCACACATGAAAACCCTGAGCAAAGCTTATTTTGATTCCAGGGGATTATTAAAGCAAGAAGTCATTGCTCTGAAAGTAGTAAACAATCCTTCAAAATCAGCAGTATACTGGATTGATATGTATGTGGAGTGCAAGGAAATCTATAGTAAACTTCAAGAAAATCTGTTAATTATTACAGCTATTGTAATGAGTTTGTAAGGAATTTCAAACATCATAGCTGAAATTTCAAAATTTACTGTTAGCTGATGAACATTAGGATAAAACCTAGTGAAAAGATTATGTTCCTTATATTTTCCATCTACCCCTGAAACATTAGCACCTGACAAAATATTGAATAACACTGATTACTGCCCAAGCAGGGCAGCAGCTATGACAACTCCTTTGAGATATCCAAAGCAGTGAAAGAAACTCTTTTTCCCAATACCAAAGACAACCTATGCCTCTTTGCAAGATCAAAGAAGGTGCAGAAATATGTTTATGAACATATGTTTTTGACCTCAAACCTCAGGGCTTTTGCACTACTAGCATTAGGAATGTGTTTTGTTTTGTGGTTTTTTTTGCTTGCATTTATTCACCAACAAGTCCCACCATCCAATTATACTTGTGCAAATAAAAAATGTTGGGATAATCACCACAATGGTGATTCACAGGTATTTTGGCTTTTCACCTCTGGAAAATTTGTTCAGATACTTGTTAAAAATTGATACTTGTTTAGAATTTGTTTTAATATCTGTTTAGAATTTTTCGTACTTGGCTATTAGCCCACCTAATATACTGAAGCCCTTGCCGTGTCCAAAGCAAATTTCCAGTCAATCTGACTGGACTGGAAATACTAGGAGTACATGAGTTTCTATAGACCTGTATACTAAGCTCAGCACTCTTGGGAAATATATTTTTCTCTTCATCTGATGGCCAGCAGACTGATGCATGTGTTCTTCTGTCAGAATAAGAACATAACTGAGAAGAAACAGGTATCAAAACTGGTCACTTGAAAAATACATGCTCTGATAAGTTACTTTTACTCTTGAATGTTCCTAAAATAGTATACTTTCACTGAAATCATAATTAAAAATAAGTACCACAAAAATGTGAGAAACCCAAGCTCCTTTTATTTAATTTTTTTCTCTTGATCTAATTTAGTAATAATAATGAAATGTAGTAAAAAAAGACATATTCAGTTCTGTTTTTTGTTTCCAAAGATTTGTTGTTCAGACTGAACTGACGCCACAAATTAATATAATTTCAACAGTCTATAGAAATGAAATTTACCAAGGGTAACTCATGCCAGACTAATTTGACCGCATTTTACAGCAAAATAATATCTGTCAATGTGGGCAGAGCAGTGGATAATATTTACCTGGCTTCAGTAAAGTATTCAACACTGTTTCTCATATCTTTCTCCTGGTCAAACTGGCAAGATACAGACTGGACAAGTGGTCTGTAAAATGGGAATTAGGTAACAGGCTGTACTCAAATGGTAGTGATCAAAGGTTTTTACTCAGACTAGTTGCCTGTCCCAGGTTGGGTACCCCAGTGATATTGGGTCCCAAGCTCTTCACCATCTTCATAAATTACCTAGATTATGAGGTTGAAACATTAGAGGAATGGACAGAGTGGAAGGTTTTTAATTTCAGCAAAAGTAAGTGTAGTGTCCTGTACCTGTAGAAGAATAACCATATGGACCAGTACCTGACAGAAAGTAGCTCTGTGGAGAAGGACCTGGGAATCCTGGTGGACAACAAGTTGTCCATGAGCCAGCAGTGTTTCCTGGTAGCCAAGAAGGCCAGTGTTATCCTGTGGTGCATTAGGAAGGTTATCCTTCCCCTCTACTCAGCCCTGGTACATGGGAAGTTGCACCTGAATATAAGGAATAACTTCTTTATTGTGCTGATGTCTGAACCCTGGAACTTCTTGCCTCGAGAGGTCTTCTTCTCTGGCAATATCTGGACACAATCCTGAGTAACATGCTCTAGAGACCCAGTTTGAGCAGAGATTGAACCTCCAGTGGTCTCTTCCAACTCTACACACTCTGTGATTCTGTGAGTCTTGGTGAAATTATCCTCACCAAGTTTGGTAATGACGCCAAAGTTATCACCTGGTGATGAGAACATGAGAGAAGAGAGAGCCATCTTACAGAGAGACCTGGACAAACTGGAAGAGTGGGCAGCCAGTACGGGCTAGGATCTCTGTGTCTGGGAGACAGCTGTGGCAAAAGTGACCTGGGAGGCCTGATAGACAACAATAAGCTGAACGTGAGTCAGCATTGCACAACTGCGGCAAGAAAGGCAAATGGATCTTTGGGTTGCATCCACCGGGGCATTTTCAGCAGAGAAAGAGACATGAATGCCCCATTCTACTCAGAACTGGTCAGGGAGCACTTGAAGTACTGTGTCCAGTTTTAGTCTTAACAATTCAGGAAGTGAAAGGAAAGGGTCCAAAGGAGGAACATGAAGATGATTAAAAGGCTGGAGAATCTGCCCTAGAAGGAAAGGTTCACAGTATTCCAGTACTTAAAGGGTAGCTGCAAAAAGGATGGAGGCTCTATCTTCACAAGGATCCACATTTGTTTTGGAGAAGACAAGAAGCAACCAGTACAAGTTGCACTGTTGGAGGTTTTGTACTGACACAAGAAAGAAATTTTTTGCAGTAAGAACAATCATTCACAGAAACAATCTCTCCAGGTATGTTGTAGGATACTCATCACAGAG
>VYZS01034488.1:116154-134558 GCA_013400695.1 Neodrepanis coruscans
TATATATATATACACACATGAATGAGGGCACAGATATACACATTCACATGCCTATATATATCTGTATATATGTATGTAAGTATATGTACACACACATACAGATTATTTACCAGAATGATTCTACTTTTTTACACTGACCTAAAAGATTAGACGTTTGAAAGATGGTTTCTCTCACTGAACGTAATTTTGAAAATAATCATCCTTGTTTATTTTAAACAATTCTCTGTGATTCAAATTCTGAAATTCAATTCTCTATAAGAAACAGGAAAAACAATTAATATATAGATTCATGATGTCACATTTGATGTACTAGTTACTACAGTGAGTAAATTTCTTTTCTCAAACACAGAATTTAAGAACTAACCCCTTTCTAGAAATATTCAAAAAATGAACAAGCATTCACCCTTGATAAAATTCCAAATTTCTATGACAATTAAGGGATCTTTGGCAAGGAAGGCCTCATAGTTCTGTTCTTGACAGGTGGGAACACAAGTAGCAAAGTACAATAATCTTCATTTCAAACCTTTCAATTTTGCATGGCCTCCAATTAAAATGAAGAAAGCACAGTTACTTTGTGTCCTGCCTGTTTCAATTTTATATTGCAGTTTTTCTGAAAAAGCATCAATGCTGAAAGCCCTTACCATCTTCAAGGTCCAATTCAATTCTAGGTTCCTGAAATTGTCGTGAATGAATCTAGGTAGTGACAAATTGTACAAATTTCATACTGCTACACTGGGACTGGTATTTGCCTATTTTTTCTAATAAGCATTTTCTTTGTGTTAGAAAACTGGCAAGGTTTTCACTATTTTGTATGCAAGTATGTTCTTTATCAGCTCCTTACCCTTTTTCAGGCTTAGTCTTTGTCATCTATTTTAATTTACAGGCACATTTTACTGCTGTCAGAGCAATCCTTAAATTTCTACTTATTAGATTTTGAATTTATATCTGTGATACCTTAAGTTCTTCAATGTTAGATTTCATTTGCCGTCTCTGAAGCCAATCATACAGTTAACTACCTCAACTCCTATAATTTACCAAAGGACTAAAAAAATCCCAGTAAATGCTCTCAGCTAACATTGTCATAATTTCTTCTCTCTTTCAAAAATTAGAGGTTAGTTAGGCAATATGTTCGTTTACTACATAAATTTGGGAAATAACCTCATTACTGCACAGGTATTCTTTTATGCTATTGCTCAATATACACTATTAGTTTACACACTCTAGAGAAAAATGGCCAAGTCAAAAAAAATTGGTGGAGGTTAATATGTCTGAAAAAAATATGTCTGGGCTGTAGTAAAGAAATTAGTTTCTGTAAAATTCTCAGTCAATTTGTCCCTGGCTTGCAAGGATTTGATCCTATTCTTCTATTTTTTTTTCTTTGTCCCTTCTAAGATGCTAGCAGGAGTAAAAAGAAATTAATGCCACTCAAGTCAGATGACCTACACTGGACCAAAACCTACTTTTAGATACCCCTATTTTGTTTTCAGACTCTTACATTCCTTAGTTTATAATTAAAAGGGGGTATCTGTGGGCAAAATTCTGAATCTGCTTCCACTTCTTTAAAGCCTACGAGATTCTTCTGATCTAAACCTTAAGCTTAGGGCTTAAACTTCAATTTAGAGTTATGGAGAATTGAAATTGGAAGGAAGGAGAATCTGTACTATGATAACGCCCACAACTTCCCCTGTAAAGACTCACTCTTAATAGAAGTCTTTATCCCAAGGAATTTCACTATGTAGTTAAGAGGTCTTTTTAAATGAAAGACCATGTGAAGAAGTGAAAGGTAAAGCAGTAACTTTAATGTACATCATTTTTGTTACAAAAATGTGATGTGGAATGATTTACTTTTCAAAAAAATAGAGAAAAAACTTCAATATGCTACAGAACGTCAATTGAACCTGTGATTACCTTCCCATGTGAAAGAAAAACACATGATTAAACCATTACTGTCATAGAACTTGAATAACCCCTGAGAGACCAGTCTGGTTCAGCCATACCTAAATCTCTCTTGACCTTGTCTTTACCTCCTTTTCCCCTGTTTTGATTTGCACCTCAGTTAATGATTGAATTGCATATTTCAGTACATTTTGCTCAAATAGTATCTCTATTTGAAAGGTCTTTGGATATTCCACAGATAATAACATATTTTAAAGGTCAATATAACAGTGTTCTACCAGACCTGGCTTTCTGTCATTTTCTGCTGTGTATGTTTCCAGTCACACAAATGCAGAGCTTTTGGACCAGCAAAGTATAGGGGGAACAGTTAGAGGTAGCTAGGAATAAAAAATTACACAAGCTTAGGAGTGAGTAGGAAGTCAATAATAAGTCAATATTTTGCTGAATTGTTGGGTTTTTTCAAAACAAATGCTTGCAACTCTGAAACCTGAAAGGATGAAAGTTACTGAGAAGTGATGTTTCCAGTAAGCAGAACTGCCTTCCTTTTTTTTTTTTTTTTTGGTGGGGGGACGGGGAAAGAGTATGGCAAAAGGCATTAATATTGTTTGAAGAAGGGTCAGAAGAAAAATATAAAAGTTAGTAATGGACTACCTTTTTTCAGGTTTTCTAGGAAAGTGGAAAGAAAACTTTGTTTAATGACCCAAATGATGTTGTTGTCACTCTGTCACAATTTTTTCTTTAATTATAAAAAACTTCATAGAACCTAAAGAAAAATATTCTGGTTTTCACATCAGGATTCAACTCCAATATTCACTCAAAAGCTAGTTATGTATTTACAGTCCATGCAACCTGTTTATAATTTCTTCACTAATATTTTAATACTTAGAAAGCAACTTACCTCAGCTTGCAGTATAACAAAATACATTTTGATGCTTTGAACTCTTAATAATCCTGTAGCACAGACAAAGGAAATGCTTTTAGTTTGACTGTTTAAAATACCAGGAATATCTCAGTCTTGTATAGTAATATAAAATGAACAAAGAAGACTGTCCTAGCTTGAGCTACCTGACTTTTGACTTGATTGAACCTCATTTTCAACCTTTACAGGTTGCTGTAGCAACCTGTGGCAAACAGCTACAGTTTGACTCTCTATCCATGCTAGATTTCACATTTGCGAAAATGGTGCTGTAAGTGAATTCCTGACCTTTATTTCAAGAAAAATGCGTTCTGTTAAATATTAATACTAGTAGTACCTTTAGATACCCTTGATTCTTTTCATTTGATTGAGGGGTCAATTCCATGCTCTAGTAGCACATGCTCTTTTCTGTACAAGTGTGTCATGTTGGCTTAAATTAAGTGGTTTGTGTTTTTGTTTACTTTGTTTGATTGTGCTGAGGCTTTCTATAATCATTTTGCGTCACTATAAAGACTCAAGAAGAAGGCCCAAAGAGGCTTGTTGTTATCACTCTTTACATACCTTTGGAGAAATAGAATGTTTGCAGTGCTTTCTTATCTGTCTACATCATTCTGAGCTCTACTGTATGTTCATAAAGCACCTTTGTTAAAGAGCATTCTGCTTTAAAAACTTTGTAGTTCTCATAAAGCCAAAGAGGAAAGTGAGGCACAGAACAGTGAAGACTGATAATTCAAGATGAGCTCTTTTGAAATGATGGAAAGACTCCAATGCTATATAAAGTAAAGGGCATTAATTCTGTGAGTAGTTGTGTCTTTTCTAGACCGGTGAAAGACTAAACAGTTCAGCAGTAAAGGAAGCCTATGTCTGGATGAAAAGATAAGCAACTAAATTCAGCTCTGTTGCTAAGCCCTGAAGAGCACCCTGCTCTCATAAAAATACCACTGTCAGTGGTGAGTTGCCTCTGCACAGGAGACACATGGTTTCAAAGCCAGGAATGAGCCACATTTCAGAATTAATTTTTTTAGAACAGATCAGATTTCAGGTTGTCAGTTCTACTACCAATGACTAAAGTCTGAAATAACTCATTTTCTTTTATAGTTTCTCGTACTTTTTCTCATTGTTTTTCATTTAGACATTTCATATACTCAGAGCCATCACTGAGCCACACATGTTTATTTCTTAGAGTGCCACTGCTGCCAGTATGGGGAAAGCCGTTTGTGTGGATGATAATGATCTTTCTTTAGGAAGAAGATGTATTTATTTCTCAAATAAATTTTTGATTTGCAGCTTTAGTTATTCAAATGCATCCATTTTGTGCATTGCTGATGTGTGAAGCTATTTCCTATTTTTAAGTGTAACAAAGCAAATATAGCTGAACTCCAGGAATCTCCAGGAAGCTCATTTTTATCAAATGGAATAACAAGATAGGTACTAAAATTTTTTGACTGTACCTTCTAAATTGATGTCATAGATAATCATTCTCACTTTCTTGAACTTTCTCTGCATACTAAGAGGTCTGAATTGTATTTGTTTTGTAGATTCCCTAGTAGCAACTCATTTTGAAGATGAACATGCCATTTCTCTATGCAAGAGCATTCTATTTAAAATTCTCTAAGTGCACTTTCAGTGTCCTTAAATGTATTGTATACATATATATAACACAACACCCTTAAATCAGGTCTGTGTGATAGCAATTGTGGAATAGTGTTCACACTAATTAATACTTAATAATATTTAGTATATAGAGTTATTTATAGACATGCTTCTCCAATGTTGCCAAGAAATTATGTTTCTATTCGCTATCGTAATGCAAGAGGGGAGAATAAAGGAGGTAATCCATTTTCAGAAGACAGCACAGCACACAGTTTTCCACTAAGAATCAGAAAAACAACTTTCATTAATACAAAAAAAATCCCAACATTTAAAATAAAATTTAGTATTGAATACTTCTAGGATTCAGGGTTTTGGCATTTTTTGTAAATCTGTAGATGTGAATACCAATATATTGCTAGTTTTGATTTGTAGCAACTTTTTTTTTTTTNTTCAAAATCAGCAAAATCTAAAAAATTAACAGAATTTCAGACTTCTGGAGTTAAATGTTAGCCATGCAGTAATGCCTGTAGAGTATATAGAAAGGTAGATATTTCTTTCATGTCCTTGTTTTTCCTACAAATGGTTCTCTTTGGCAAAACTTTCCAAATTCTATCTTCTTTCAAACATGTTTTATTACACATTTTAAATTGAATACATTGATAACCGTAGTTTTTTTATATAAACTATAAAATCAATATAAAATATGAAAAAATAGAGAATGTTCTTGAATAGAAAGCAGTACATTTTGTTATGAGCAGATTTAAATGTACATAAATGCCATATTTGTTAATATGTGTTTCATTGACTGATTGATGCTGGAAATAAATGTGATATTTTCAGTGTTACATTTGAGTGCTCTAATCTCCACTAAATCATTTTCTCCAGGTGTCGCCTCTAAAACAATGATTAATGACATACTAATAAAGTTCACTTTGGCAGTCTAGAACTAAAATGTCATTTCTATTGGGTATGAATAATTTTCAGCTAAATAGAGCCTTGAATCAGCACCATGATATTTTTTATTCAAGCACTTTATTTTTAAAATATTTTAATATAGCTGAAAGTGAAAAAAAAAGTGGATGTGAGTTATCTACATGATGAAGCGATGTTTTTGTTGGCTGATTCTTCTTTTAGTCTTGGCACTGTGTTGCTCAAAATAAATGAACCATTATCAATCACTAGGTATAGTCAGGTTTACAAATCACTCTACAGTGCCATTAACCAATCAGAAATGAGAACTCTAATCCTTGTCTTCATGCTAATACATATATTCTCTTGTCTAGATGGTGTGACTTGCATGAAAATGCAGACTAATATTACTCCTTAATTATAAAGCATTAACAGCTGTACGGAATGAGCAATAGCAATCTATACCCCAAAGAACACAAAATCTTAGAGACAAAGAAAGATGTCAGGAGAACAGACTGAAAAGTTTAGAGAAGAAATACAGTGGACAGTTTTAAAATTAATATTAGTATTCTTTTGCATATTGTAACTGAAGTGACTTTTAAAAAGGACTTAAAAATGAAAGTGCTACCTAACTCTTATGGGTTAACCAGGGAAAAGGAGGAGGAGAGGTGTCTTTTAAAACTTTTTTTCCTTTTCCTGAGAGAGGGCAGCAAGTGAAACGGCTGGGTCCTGGCACTTCATGGCACGGTAAGGGCAACGGCAGAGCAGGGCCAGGATCACCGCTGCCACTGCCACCCAGCCCAGAGCTCAGGCCTGGACCAGTCCCCAGCGCCTCACGGAGCAATGGGGTGCTGCAGTGGAGAGGGGCTGTGAGCACAGAGCATGGCAGGGGAGATGGTGTTGCTCATGCCTGCCAGGCACGGAGTGCAACGGACAGAGATGGTGCCACTCCCACCTGTTCCACCCGCTACACCTCCCCACCAGCCATAGAGTGTGGCGGGGATGTCAATGTGGCTGGCCCAGCCCAGCACATAGCTCACAACTGTGATGGAGGCGGGCTGATACTGGGAGCCGCAGAACCGGCCCCTCCCATGGTGGGCAGTGAGCACCCCTGTGGGCAGTGCCACCAGNATCTCCTTTATTATTTTTGCATCAGGACATTATTTCCCACTTAAGAACCTAAAAAGTAGGTGACTTTCTTATCCCCTAGTAAAAATAATATAACATCTACTTTAGAAAGATGTGTTTTATTTCTGTCTTCAGTTTTAATAATGACTTCCTAGGGAAAATAAAGGGAAAGAAGTTAATATAGAAACTATAAGATTATGGCTCCCTGAACTTGGTAAAGATGAGATACAGACAAGTGTTAAAAAGACACTAAAGGAAAGAACAATTTTACTGTTTAGTCTGAGTCACATGACTTATATGAGTGATATCATATAAGTATTGATCCCAGTTCTTTCATGAGAGATGTTCTAAATGTGTTTAAGGTTTTTTTCCCTCAAAATAAAATTTTTTGTTAGTTGGTTAGTTGGAGCAGTTATTATTATTATTATTATTATTATTATTATTCTTGTATTTCAGCTGTCTCTTGCATTGGATCTAAAATTGCAAGAGAGGCACTTCCCTTTGCATGGTCTCTCTGAGCCAGCCAAAACCACATAATGATGGAAAACTCACAAGAAAGCCGATTCTTGAAAAAAAAAATTTGCTTGGTTGTCTGCAATGTTTTTCCTTAGCCTGTTATTTCAGGGAAGGGGTGGGTACAGGGATGTTGTTCTTTGGATAATGTGTGGGTAGTGATTAGGATTGCAAAAGCTTACAGCTGGACTGCTTAGCTGACAAGAAAAGGGAGCATACAACTACATGAGGACAAAAAGACAGGAGACCAACCCAAAACCCTCTTATTTTCTCTTTTAAACAGTCAGGAACAATAGCCAGTGAGGCTGTCAGTGACTATACAGCCTGGGAAAAATGCTACATATCCACATCTTAAGTGCTGGAATTGTCACAACCTCCAGCTGCATAGGGATGAGGAGTAGTCAGCTATGACTGTATTCAGGATGACACAATATGACACAATACTCAGGATGCATGAACTGCTCAGTTCTGAATGTGTGAGTTACCTTTAAGAATAGAATGACCTCTTGAAAGGTGATCAAACTCTTTCTTGAAATGTATTTTTCCAGATTTGCATGTGTGCAAAGGTTGCTGTTCTTTTTCATAAGTTGCTGCTCATTATCTTCATAGTTCCTTCATGTATCTAGCTGTCCAGTTGCAGCTGGCTCAGAAAATCATGGTTTTTTAAAAAAATGCACTGAAATTGCTGTTGTATTCAAGTGAGTAGACCTATAAAAATTTAGACTTTTATTCAGGAACATACTTTTAATGAGATGAAAGTATGGCTGTGTGATGGTTTGGGGACCAAAGAGGAAGACAAAAAGAAAAATAACTCCTTTCCTATCCTCAGATTGGTGAATGGTGGGGACAGCCCGGCAGAGTACCAGCTGGGCCACAGAGGGGATACCTCTTTTCCTTAGTTTCCCCTGAGGTTTGGGGGGGATACCTGGGAAGGAAGGTGGAGACTCCCCAGGCCTTGCAGAGAGCTCTGGGAGTGGACTGAGATTATAAGAGAACTGGGGGGACCAGCACTTGCTCTGTTTTGGCTCTGTGGCAGGGACAGAGCGCTCGCTCTCAGCACTGCTCGCTCGGAAAACCAGCATGGCTCCTGCTGCTCCCACCTCTCCCTACGGATGCCTGAGGTCAGTGAGCACCATTTTCCAGCTGAGAAGACCCCTGAGAAAACCCCTCCACAGACACTGCAGCCCCTGGAACACAGCTGCTTCTCCGCCAAAGCTCTGGTTTGTGTGCCCCCATCTCTAAGCCTCCCTTGTGTTCTTGGGGGCCCCCTTGCCCCTGAATGGGACGCTGCTAGCCCACCCCCACTGCGGGGGCTTTTTTCCCTGGGCTCGGCATCCACTGGTTTTTCTTCCTTGCTTGCATGTGGCTCCTTCCCCTCCGGACCCATCCCTGGGGACACACAGCACCCCCTGACGGCAGGAACAAAGTANCCTTCAAAAAAGCCCTAGAGAGAGCCCTCTCCCCATACCTAAAAGTGGAGGAAAGAGACCATGGGAGGGGAAGGGAAAAAAAATGGTTTTAGCTCCCAGGACTTTTGTTTTCAATCTACAACAATAATTTACTCTACGGTGGGTGTATCGCTTAAGTTTTGTTTTACGTTAAGTGGGTTTTGCTGTCTAGTAGTTATTTTGCTGTTTTTTCTTAAGGTTGGGGGTGTTCTTCTTTAGTGTGGATATTTTCTGCTTGCAAAATACTTTTAATTACCCTACTCTAGTGTAGAAAGTTTTGTTATTAAGTTGCTTGATGCTTGTCTATATAACTTGCTAGTAGGTTACTTGTATATAGCCACAGTATGTTCTTTGCAGTTGAAGTTATCAAAAGCGTATTGAATTCTCTTAATTGTCACTATACGGTATTAATAAACTTGTTATTTTGTGAATTCTCTGGTCTGCTATTTTTGTGAACTCTTGGATAAGCTTCCCCTGTAAAATCAGTGAATCTGTTAGTAAAAAGTCTAAAATATAGCAGATCATTTTTGGACAAAACCACTTGGGGTGTGAAACACTTAAAAGCTGCTATTTTTGTGAAGTCCCTGAGAAACTTCCCATTTAAACTCAGTGAATTTGTTAGTGGAAAGTCTGGGTTAAATAAACAGACTAACAGACTGGTTTAGACATCTTTTGGGGGCTGGGACACTGAATAGCCTTAAATATATATATATATATATTATTACCCTCAGGACAGAAATTCTTTTATTTCTGTCCTCCTTCATGTGACAGGCTCATTGGTGGCTTGTGCTCAACTGAATGTGCACCAGGATTCCCAGGTCCTTTTCTGAAAAACTTTTTTCAGCCATGTACTGGCATTTGGGACTCTTCCTTCCCAAGTGGAGGATTTTTCAGTTGTCCTTGCTTTTTCTTACATTGCATGACATCACATGATGTTATATGGTATGGAATGTTCTTTTGGTCAATTAATGTCAACTGCTTGTGTCTCGTCCCAGCTGCTGGCCTACCGGCCTGGAGGAGAAAAACGAGTTGTTGATGTGCAACCGCTGCTGAGCAAAAGCCAAAAGTCTGATGTGTTTTCAAAGCTGTTTAAGTCTAAGCTCTTTGTGGGTTGCTGTGAAGAATATAATATCCATCCTAGCCAGACCCTGTAAATACTTTTAGACCTCCTGAGACCAAAGCAGGCCACTGACAGACTCATTTCTCTTACACAAAGGAACCAAACATTTTCTCTAAAAAACTGCTTTAAAGTCAATCTTTTTGGAAGAAACATTAATTATGCCAGTTCATTTGTTTTGAGGTTCAATCACCTGTCTAAGATAATTTGATTTTGACAATTTTTTCACACTTGAATTTCTAATCATAGGCACTATAAAGTTTCCAATCTCAAAAAGCAAGCTATAACAAAAAAAGACCTTTCCTGTGTAAGTACATACTCCAAGGACCAGGATGAACTCCTTAATCTAAGACAAGCATTAGAGCAAGAAAAACTGTATATAATCACCCTTGCACACTCTAAAGTTGTAAACCTGAACAAGCTTTCAAGGCACTATAAATTTTTTAAATTCCTGGAACAACCTTATGAAAGGAAAATTGAAACAAAATACAGCTAGATTTTAAATAGGCTCGATCAATTTTTAAAATTATTTTCTTCTGCATTTTTTGTTTCTTTTCTATAGTTTTGATTTTCTGTTACAGTAGAGAACTAAGAGTTCATGATCCAGTGTTCCCTCCCAGGACTCAGCAACCTCTAAACACAAGGGTTATATTTCCCAAATGATTGTTTATGTCATCCTTCTTCAGGAACTCTATTTCCACATTCTTAGAATCAGGTCATAAGACTTGTACACAGCATTTTACTTGTACAATGCTGAATACTTGAACAAGATTACTCAATGTACTACTTTCACTAGTGATAATAAATATACAAGTAGGTCATGTAGGATCAAAACTCAAATATTGATCGCCATAAGAGAATCATTTTTGAATACTAAACATGTTCAAGGAAGTTACAAAGTGAAGAAAAGGGTCAAATCATCTAAATAATTCACAACTGTCTGCTTCTATTAAGGTAGATTTGTTTTGAAGATGTAGTACAGGACAAAATCTGTTTTCAAACACTAGAAGCATTCATATAAAAATTACAGAATCTCTACCAAAAAGCTCTTTTAACAACAATTTTTTCAGCATACATCAGTATATTTAGTTTTCAAATGACTTCAAGGGAACTGATGGGATTTGGCCAGCAGAACTTCCCATTTCCCAGGAGTGCAATAAACTTTATTCCCCTCCTTATTTTCAAATTATCTTGTACTATACTATTATAATTGAAAGACATGGTAAGCTCACCTCAACTAGAACCTAACCCCCATTCAGTTTCTTGCTGACATCCCCCAGCAGTTGCCATTAACTGCTACTGTACACCTTGTCATTAGTTGAAATAAAGTAAAATGTCATTTAAACTTCCAAGACTATTATGTTGTGTAAATAATATTTGCCAAAAATATAATGTTTGTAGCTATGAGACAAGCTAACAGAATCTCCAAGATAGTGTACCTTTCCTATATTTAACATATGCACTTTGAAATAAAATAATAATAATTTAAAAATTGATGATAATAATTCCTTTATTATTATAATATAATTTCAATTATTTATTGTTTAACAATTCAAAATTAATTTTAAATTAAATGCATTAATATAACAATATTTAATTATTATATAATAAATAAATACAAGAGTGAACCAATAGCCGCTGTACTGGAGTCAGATAAAGACAAAAAATGATCTACACTGTTCTATTGTAAAGTTACAAAAGTGTGATTTTCCAGTGTTTGGTTTCTTTTCAGATTTTTTTCCCTTTGTCTTTCTTACAAGCAGTATTACTTGTATTTTTCAATATTTTTCCATTTAATTGAAACTTTATAGCAAGGAAAAAGGATTTTAGAGACTTTTACACACTGATCTCTAAAATTCTAAGTTTGGTTTGAAAAGTTTTGGTCAGAAAAGAGGAATAAGAATTGTGTTAAGAAAGAAAAGATTAATTATCTCAGCCATCATGGAAAAATTCTAAAAATGTTCCAGATTTGTGTTGTTGAAATATCATAGGCATCCACTAAATTAATAAAATTTGATTGACAGCAGATTACTGTGGTTCGATGTAATGTGCATCCCTTTTGATGATATGAGCATAACTATTGCTTCACCCCAACACTCAGAAAGCAAGGATTCAGAATTTAAAATTGTGGCTTCTAACTACAAGAATGAGTTCTGTGAAATAAAATGTCCTAAGTTTGATAAAATTGCTATTTAACTGAATATTAACTATGCTTTAAAAATCAAATTTTTAAATAAAGTTAAAACATGTATTTTTAAAAGACAAAGGAACCAGAAGCAACTTCTCTGCGTGCACAGGGAGCAGGTTACCAACTCATTCCAAAGACCCGCTTCACATGCCATGTGATCCCCAGAATTATATACTGTTCCCCAGCAGTAGGCTTCACCTATTGCTGATTGGCTCCCAGTTAAAGGCCCACCCCATTCCGGGACCCAGAAACCTCTCACTGTTGACGGGCTTAGTTGCTGCCTCCATCGCCTCACTGGAGAGAGACATGTTTTCCCTGACAAGACCTTGAGAAGTTGTTTCAGTTGTTATCTCTAGGCCCTTGTAGTCTCTAGTTCTTGCTTGCTATAGTTCCCTATTGGATGCCTGTGCTCAGGTTTTTCAGGGACTCTACTCCTGTTAGCTTTGTTTCTGACAGCAGAGCCCCAGCCCTATTCCCCAATCCTCTATGGGCATTTCCTAGACCCTAAATAATTTTCTCCATCCCTAACTCAATTCTAGCCTAGTAAAATGAGAAATATGTAAAATCTTACCAACTTCTGAGAATAGCAAATTATTTTTTTTCCATGATAGCCTGCAGACCTTCATCATTGTGAAAGTCTCTTTGACAAGACACTTGAATTCTTCTTGGGTGGGTTTGGATTTATTTTCCCCTTCACTTGTCTGCCATATTGCAAGTGTGGAAGACTCTGCAGCAGTGAAATGTGCTTTCACTTGTAAAAAAAATTCCCTGTCGTGTTTGGTGAAATCAGAATAAAATAATTTCAACTTTATTTCCTCCCTTCTCATATTCATTATTTTTTTATTTTATAGCCCAGATACTGCTGTCATTAATTATAGCATGTTAAACAACATCTCTTCTTTATTTATTTTCTACTAAATGGACTGTTAGACCTGATGACATTTGGGAGGTTTATTAATATTTGCATTCTGAATATGCAACTGGTAAAATATTTCACTATAATTAAATACACTAGTAGAACATTGAAAGAAGGTAGTGTTTTGCTGTGTTTTATAGTTGTGGTTACTTTGCGATCCTTTGAAGCAGTGAACTACAAACATAAGCAACTGTACAGGGGATAGTGGAAAAGAATAACTTGATTCCTAATGAATGGTTAGTTATGTTGCAGACAGACAGAACACACAAATTACTCCACAGATAGGTAGAAAGTAACTCCTTTTTAACACATGCCTGGCCCCACCCATATCAATTCACTGGCTGCAAAAGGATGAAGTTTCCTAAGTGCCTACAGTAACCAAAAATAAAAAATTAAATTGAGAGGATTTTTGAGAGGGAACTACTGGGCCTTCTGTTTTTGTCAGTAAATTATTAGTTGTATGCCAGGTATTTATCTTTTCAATAGGCAATACTAAAAGTGAAGTAATGAATCCTGAAGATATTAATAACATCCATTAATACCATCCTATGTTCCACCCAGTTCTTGTAGTAAAATCACATTTAAAAAAAACAATTCCTCCCTACATTTTTTTTTAGTTTTCAAAGTAATTAACACCATTTTAAAGATATGTTTAATCATATAGAAAATAAAAACTAATTTTTTCTATACATATGTATATATTTGTATGTGTTTTCCCAGTTTTTTCAATAGTTTTTTAACTAGTAGATATAACTCAGGGAACAATCATGAAGCGGGAAACAGACTACATGAAATAACAGGCCTTTCATGTCAAGCATTTTTAGGACAAGACAAAAGAGTGCAAATAAAATAGCTGTTATTCTGGAGAATATTTCTTCTTTATGTCTGCAAATATTCAGCTCTACTTAAAAATAAAATAAATGAATACACAAACAAAACAAAGAAAAATTCAGAAAGCATTGCAAAACAGTGCCAAGAAACAGCATTATCTCAACAAAACATAAGAACCTTAAATTCCAATTTATTAATTAAGAAACTCTGGGGAATTTGGGATAAATGACTGTCGGCAAAACTTCTCTAGGGATAAATTTATTCCTGTGAATCAAAGAGCTCAATGAGAACTGCGGTTCAAAAGTAGTGTGGAAAATAATTTAATCCTCTACCACTACTACCTGTCCCAATAAACTTCTTTACTCTTCACAGAAAAAAAAGAAAGATGTTCTACCATGGAAATGGACTGAAGTTGTGTCAGGGGAGGTTTAGGTTGAACACTGGAAAAAGGTTCTTCACTCAGAGGGTGGTTAGGCACTGGAACAGGCTCCCCAGGGAAGTGGTCACCTGGGTGGTCAGCACCAAGCCTGACAGCATTCAAGAAGCATTTGGACAGCACTCTCAGGCACATGGCATGAGTCTTTGGTATGGTGCTATGCAAGATCAGGAGTTGGACTTGATGATCCTTGTTGGTCCCTTGCAACCCAGTATATTATATAATACTATGAAAATTCCATCATTCTTACTTGGAGAAAAGCTATTAAGTTCTTTAAAACAAGGAGGCTTAACAGGTTCTCCTGAATCTGCTCAGAGCATCAACAAAAGAATCAGTTTTTGTTGCAGTCTAGACTGCAGTGGCGAGGGAAACCCGCACAAATCAATATGATTGATAAGCAAGCTTCGTTTATTTTCAGTGTACACTCCAATTTATAATCCAGCTTTATGAATATGCATGCAAAGCTCATTTTATTGGTTATTAAACTTAAGAGCACACTTCTACAGACTCTAATTGGTTACATCTCTTACAGCAATACAGGCTTGTGTTTGGCTTGTTTTCTTCTTTGTTTAAGTTTCTCTTGCTTACACCAAGGTCAAACTATGTTTCCCTGCAAGCTTTCCCATAAGAACAGCCAGGTCGAATTGTCTTAGCATATCTCTATATTCTTTTCCCATGAGAACAGGTCAGGCTGTAGGCCTGCTCTCTCATCAAAAGCTGAGTTGAGCAAGTGGTTTATTGCCCTCCAAAAATCCTATAACTCTGAAAATTCTCCAACACTAGACTGTTTTGTTAATAGCTATTCTGGTATGTTGCCGGATTTTTTAACACTCATGGAAAACACCAGGCAATAATATGATTTTTTTTTTTTTTGAAAGAAAGTAACTGCCAAGCTACAGCAACTGCAATAAAAGTGGATTTTCAACAGAAGAGGGAAATTATAATTTCCTGTAGTCCATGGGTCATTTGGACAATATATGGGAAGATATTTTTGTACTTGTTTTAGTCCTTATGGTATGAAACCTTGAAATAACTTTCCTTCTGTATAGAGAAATAAAGATGCAGTTTTTAACCTGTGACAATTTTTGAGGGTCAGAACCTCTCAATATTTATTTACATTTTCTATCACAATTTGTGCAAAAGTAAATCCTAACGGAAAGCCGAACTTAAGAGGATACAAATGTTTCTTACAGCTATTTTAAAAATAGAAACAAAATTCAACATGAGATTGTATCTGGACAATATGTTGACTTGTTTTCGAGCAAACTTAAATTAATAATAAAAATACACCACATAAAATAATTAACAATAGAATTTCATTATTAAATTTCTGTTATACTTCAGTGAAGGACAATGTAGGCTGTAGTTTGACTTTATATATAAAAATAAATATTAAAGATTTAAATATTATTTTTACATCATATTATTGGAAATAGTCCTAGAAATAGATAATATGATTTCATCTTTATGAATAGCTAAGCACTTTCATACTGATGGAGCTGATGAACAGAAATTACTTTTGTAATCCAAGTGTCAGTTTAAATATTACACACATCTGACTTCAGTTTAAGCCATCAGAAGAAAAATACTTTCTGAAAATGCTCTGTATTTCTTTTCAGGTTTGAAACACTTGATTTTGGTTTTTGGTTTTTTTTTGGTTTTTTTTTTTTTTTGAGGGTTGGTGGCACTTTTTCACATAAAAAGTGAAAGTGTAATATTTCTGCTAAAAGGTAGGGCTATAGATTCATGACAACAAAAACAAACAAACAAAAAGAAAGAAAGGCAGAAGAATAAACTAACTACCTTTTCTCTTGGGCATCATTTATTTCATCAAATCTGGTACTTCTCTTTTATGCATTTAATCAGTATTTCTTTCCCTCAGATCATGTAATTTAGCTGCTGCTATGTGGAGAGATTCTGACACTGCCTATTACCACTCATAATCATTGTAATGAATGTTTTGAAGTGTTGCTTTTGATTATGCAGCCCCTAATATAATTCCATTTTTAGACAGAAGTAAGTACTCTGAAATTCATAAAATATTCTGAGTGATCCATGCAGATCAGTTCTCACTATCTGAGTTATTAAAGAGAATGAAGAAAGTCCCTGCAAATTAAACAAACTTTTAAATTGATTAATTAAATATTTATTGTGACTCTTCTTCCCATGGAAAGTATTCTTTATTCAACTTAACTCACTGTATTTCCAGGGAATTATCTTGACAACTAGAGGTTGAATTCAAGATGACAAAAGAAGGTAAATGAGTTAATAGCTTTGTGAAACTTCAGGTTCTTTAGTCCTATTTTGTGTAGTGCTTACCGACTTCTGTGTTTTTATGCAGGACTACTGAAGAGCAGAACAATATTTTCTTCTAAAGAATCTTTATAAGTCGATTTATTTCTCAATTCTTCCTCAGTCTCTCAATATGTCTTAGATATTTATATAAGCAGGCAAAGCTCTCCTTTCTGATCTGCTTTTTGAATATTTTGAGATTATGTCAGTCAGAGATGAAAAATGTCCTATCAATCCTGAACATTAACAATACTTTGTTACCATTGCTGTTAATTTTTGATAAATAATTATCATCTTTATTTAATAGTATTTAACAAGTTTTATGACTACTGATGCATTCAGTGAGGATGTTAAAAAAAAAAAAGGTGCGGGAAATTCATAATCAATATCTGGATAAAGTGGTGTTCAGGTAATTTGGATTCCACCAACCTAGTCATTTAATATGTCAGGGAGAATTTCTCAAATTTGCTTTCTGGAAACTATTTGGCTCCCCAGTAAGCGGATATTTAGACCTCTGTGGGAATGCAGATGAAAGAAACTACTGAATGCAGTACAAAGTAGGAAAACCTACTTTATCTGGCATGGACATTTAATATTTTGTATATCTGCTTCAGAAGACCATGCCTTTTTTTGGTAACCATTGAATACTTGTATGGCATCATCTCTCCTGACACACTCCAGTCTATTGCTTAAAATGAATGATTATGTTAAGAAAAAGAACAATTTGTCTTTTCCTGTGCTCAAATAATTAAGATTTTTCACACATTGAAATAACATGAAGTCCAACTTTGACATGGAATGTGTGATAAAATTTTGCAAACTTGCTCTGAGGATGACAGGCTGCTGTTATTTTCCAATGAGAGTTAATAATTGACTCTACAGTGACTACTTTCACTAGAAGTTAACATAAAAACGTGATGTTAAAAATGTAATTTTCTTTACATTTCTTAGTAGATTTGTTATTGGCAATGACAATTAATGCGTTAAAAACATGATTGGTGGCCTAAAGTTGCCCAGCAATTTCTTTTTGCTCCTTAATTCATCACGACTTCCTGTACATTGAACTAAACCTCATTTACAACTTATTAATTATATCAACATTACACTTTATTTCCTGGGAAAATAAATTAGTTTCAATAAAGTTCTCCAGTTTTCACAAGTGTCTTTTCAAATTTACAATTTATGGCCAGGTTTGAGACATTACAGTCATTGATTCATGTGTTTTGGGGTTTTTTTTTAATTTTATCAGGATTTTGACAAGGTATTGGCAATGAAATAAGTCTGATCATGGACCATCTGCTACATTGGTTGCTAGATTTATCCTCCCTTTTTTAGCTTTCTGATCATAGGTGTTACTAGCAGTCCCCTTAAAACATATGCTAAACCTGACAGGAACAATTTTTCAACTGCTAATCTTACTTTTATTTCTTTGCTTACTTATTAATACATATCCTTCTATTTCTTTTATCAAAGCTTGGTTAAGGTACTGCTTGATTCAGTGTCCACTATTTCAGATGATAGAAATTCCATTTTGCAACAATTCTCACACTTATAATGAACCAAGAAGCTGATATATTCTCTGCTAAAATGATCTCATTTGACAAGGTTAAATGAATGGTAAAATGTTTAGATTGTTCTAAGCATTGCATTTTAATCAATCTCCTACTTAATATTATTTTTATATGGGATTGTCTCTTTTGGGGGTGAAATTTTCTCCTTGAGTTCCAGTTATTGAGCAGGATGTATAAACATCATAAAAGACAAATTGCAGTACAGTACAGGAAGAAGTAGCAGACACAGGCCACTGCATATCTCTAGATACTGCCCTCAATAGATGGAATTGATGGAAAAAGGGGGCAGAAAATTAGAATCAGACCCATATTTCACAATTTTATGTGAAAATTCCTATATAAATAAATATAAATAAAGGTAGTATGGAAAAATAGCAGAGTAAAATAAAAAGTAGTATAACATTTTAAAAAAGGTAATATAAATAAAGTTAGTATAAAATAGATGTAGTTTTTTGTTGCGGGGTGAAGCTAAAACTGGTCTTTTTTTCCTTTATTTCTGCCCCCGGTGAGCAGGGGCCAGGGCTGCCCATTCTCAGGTCCGTGGCGGGTGGGGGGGCCGCCCCTGCCCCCAGGCGGCGGCAGGCGGGGGGGCCACCCCTGCCCCACTTTTGGGCCGCTGGTGTTGCTGGGCACTGCCAGCCCCGGCCCAG
>VYZS01034490.1:0-16803 GCA_013400695.1 Neodrepanis coruscans
GTGGTAAAACCACCACAAAGTCGTAGCTGGAACTGAAGAAAGTAATACACATTTAATATAGAGCAAATATGGCATTTCAAAGTATAAAAAGGTCTCAGCTTTAGCAAAGGTTACCAACATCTTTATCAAATGTTCCCAAGAGACTTTGCAGCCAAAGCCTTATTGAAAAGGTAATGAGGCTGATATATATCCACCTAAAGTGAGGCCTTTCTACAGGAAATTCTGTAAGTTTCCCTATTGCTCTATTTCTATTTCTTCACAGACCATGGCCAAATAGCGTCTTGAAGTTAAGAACCTTGTAGATAGACTTGATTAGGCAGATGATTGGAAGCTGTGACTCTCTGCATCAGTTTGCTTTTGTCTTTTTTTTTGTTTTTTTCCTTTTTTTTGGGGGGGGGGAAGGTTTCCTTTTTACATATGGAAACTCTAGATGAAGTCTTCATTAGGTCATTTTTAAAGTTTTTATTGTGGTGCACTTGGGATACTGCAGGATATAATGAATTTAATAAAGTATGGTTGCACAATGCTAATTTTAGAAGGTCATTGTCAAGAAGTCAGCTCATTTAAATGATAAAGCCAGACATGGCTTTATGTCTGCCTGACATCAGTTATCTGGGAGATGTCTACCTACATCAGTTATATGTAACAGGCATGGTAACAAGGTCATTGTGAGAAAAAGACTAAAATCCATTTGCATCTGCTTGGATTCAGCATTCCTGGTGCAAATCCAGTGGAGCCAGCTTCTCCTCCAGTCATTTCAGTGCAGTGCCTTTGATAGGTGAGGAACAAAACCATGCCACAGGCACAGCTGCTTTCTCTTACTGACAACCAAAGGAGCTGCGTCTTTGGAGCAGGAGAATCACCATGGAGTAAATCTGTCTCATCATTATTTAAATATCAAGAAGAATGGAAAAAGTGGTGAGAGTAAAATATCCTGAAGAGAGAGAGAGCAACCTACTTCATAACATTGTCTGAGCATTGGCTAGAAGCCATGCTGTCATACAATAATGAGAACTCCCATGGATAAAATGGGTTCTATGTCTGCAGCTCATTCACCCTGGCAGCACACATGCATGTGTTCCACATGCAGGAATTTTTATAGCAGCAGTTATAAGGAGGTTTAAATAGGTGTCTGACTCTGAGGTACATAAGAAAGGACATCACAAGGTATAATTGTATAAGTTTAGCAGGATAGTAATGTGAAAGGAATGAGAAAGGAAGAGGGAAAATAAAACATTGATCTGCAGGTGCTCTTTCCCTCTGAATTTAAAAGATGTTACTCTTAGCTGGAGTCAGTGCTTGACCATGAAAATGAGGTAAGAAACAAAAATTACTTACTCTGCGCAACATCAATGGATACCAGACAAAGACTCAGCATTTCCACTTTCTGGCAGGGCGTCAGGCATTTTTGCCAAGGTGAAGATACGCCATGTGTTTTCATCAATGTTTTTCCTATTGTATTTCAACATCATTAGAAACCAAATTAAGCCCAAATGGAATTTAAGGAAATGGAAATTTGTCTAGACAGGAATTAACTATATCTATTAACTAAATGGGACTTTCAGATAACAAAATAACAGTTTGTAAGTTCCCACAACGAAGCAGGAATGACACTTATTGGGGTTCACAACTTTTCTATTTCAGTAAATACTGAACAGACAGAACACATTTGGAAGTGAATTCCTGGGTTAATCAGAAAACATGAAAGCTATTTCCTGCCTTCTTAGGAAGAAAATTTTGTTATGGAATTAAAAATTTTAGTCTTATTTACATTTTTTTTGACCACACACCCCTACACATTTTATTTTCAGACAAATGAAAGAACTTTTAAAAATGCCTCAGATTTCTTTAACCACTTGATTGAATATTGTATAACTTTTCAAAACAACATAACTAGGCTTGTACTGAACCCCCAAGAATCTTGTTCTGGGCCACAGGAATCTCCTCATCTCCTTCTTCACAAAACTAAAAGATACAAGATCCTTCTCAGGAAAGCTTTTCAGACTCTCTTTAACAATTATAATAGATAGATGAGCATCTATGAAATAGTTGCATAAGGATAGAAGTTTAGACAAAACAATCAGGAAAAATAGTATTTTTATAAGTGGAAAAATCTAAGAGAGCCCTTATTCAAAGAAAAGACATTTGTAGCAAACAAGGTAAGTTTAAAACGAGGCTCTGATGGGAATGAAGCAGCCCTAGGAAGATAAATTACTTATTTGAAGACACAGAGCTTCTCTTTATTTTTTCTTTCTTCTCTAAAGCAAAACTCATAGTATAGGTTTTACACTGGTATAATCTGAAGCTGGACCTAACGGGATGAGTACCCTCTCTATGCCAAAGATAGGAAGCATAGCATAGAACACAGGCTAGGCTTTAATGTAGCTTGTTTCCACATGTTGTGGATAAGGAAAGACAAAGATGAAGAAACCACTGCTGAAATGTCCCTGGAAGAACTAGTGCTTTGGAGCTTTCTGCTAAAATAGCAGGAAGATGGGTTACGCATTATCTCATCTAAAAATGGGGATCACCAGGCTGACATATTCACTCACTGTCGTTTCTTGGACCTCATCAGAAGAATATGCCTGCAGGCCATGTCATACTTTGTTCATATACCTCTATGGTTGTTCTCATTCTTAAAATAGTGCTTCAAACTGAGTCTGCACACCTCTGATGAGTAACTCCACAGATTCATTTGTCATCTGCCCTTGACTTTCCTTCCCTCTGTAGCCCCAAGTTGCCCAAGTTGTGCTAAATCTTGCTAAATCCTTTCTCTCTTTGTTGTGTTTAATTACATAGTTATCAATCTTCAAACAATCTAAAGAGGGAAATTTGAAAACATTCTGGGATTTGTACTATACTTTTGAATGACCTATTTTTTTTCCTATTGCCTGGGAAAGACACATTTAAATGAACTTTTCACAGAAAAAATAAAAATATGGGTGAGTCTTTAACAAGAAACAAAGGAATTGGCAGGTGTATAATTATTTTACTGCTTCTACTTTTGTTACTTTCCCTCCTTACTGTCAGCCTTCACCCTTTCTGCAGCCAGGTTGTTAATATTAACAATAACAATAACAATAACAATAACAATAACAATAACAATAACAATAACAATAACAATAACAATAACAACACCCTTCTTTTTAAGCTAACTTTATGAGAAAAACTATAGCACATACGTATACAAAGAGATCCATTCTTTAAACAGTTACCTGCTGCTAACCTTATATTTCTAGACACTCAACTGGAGTTGAGGACTCTGCCATATGACTGAGCTATACCTCAGTTAGAGCAGTTGAACAAAGTTCCGTCTATCAACAGACCTGAGAAAAATTTTCAGCCCCTAGGTATATTTTATCTACCCCTACTGCAAGGTAAAATGTATCATCATGAAGTGTTGGACCCATTACAACAGCTTGACTGACAAATGGTAACTCTTTATTCCACTGTAACTTGAGACATTTGATCCAGTTAATCAAGGAGAAGGAAACTGTCAGGTATGCAACAACACATCAATGGAGAATAATAGCTCGCTGTTACTGCTGATGAAGAGAGAGAAAAATAAAGGAAAAAGAAAAATCTTATTTGGCCTGTTCTGCTGAAATGAGACCTGTGCAATATCTGCTTACTTAGAGGCTTGGACAACACCATGAAGAATACAGTCTGACAGAGAAAGAGCACATGAATAGGAATGTACACAGCAGGGCCACAAAGAGACTAAACTAAAGCAAGTCGTGCCATCGGATCAACACTGCTGCTCAATGTGCAATGCCCACAACAAGCAGTGTTATATGGCTTTGAAAACAAAGGAAGTACAACATGAGAGAGGGGCAGAGCCCTGTGGCATCAGTGATTGCGGAGAAACTGATAAAATGAGCAGATGAGCAAAATGAGTAAAATGAGCATAAACACTATTTCTAGCATTTAAGTTAGCATTTTCAATGTCTAAGATCTCATCCATTTGAAGACAAATCTCTTATAAGAACATTATTTCCTAAGTCCGGTCCAAAAAACATCAATAAGAATAATTTTAATCTCTGTAAACACAAGTTTTCATTGTCTAAATGCTGTTGATAGGAGGAACTTTAACATCTGATCAGGTGCTATATATACTATGCTTTAGACACACTGAAGATACAGCACTTCGTGTTGCATTAACAAAATATACAGGAGGTAAGGTGCAAGTGGAAACCTTAATGTGTTGGATGAAATTTATTGTCCTGCGGTTTTAGGCTGGAAGACATGGCAAAACACTTTGGCTGGTTTTGCCTTTCTCCTAGACTCATCTGCATGTGTGAAGGGAACTGAACATAAAACATTGATGCTCAGACCAATGATGTGGTGAGGTCTCAGAGTTCACAAAAACCAGGCCTCTGTTTACCAAAATATTTATGTGATAATTTGATGTTTTCCATCAGTAAATCCTTTTTATGTGCCTGGGACAGGCTTCAAGCTGCATCTTAGCTTTCAAAAAGTTAAACTGCTTTCTTTCTGACAGCTGCTAAAGTCTTCTTCAAGGAACTCCTTGAAAGCTCATTCTTAAGACATCAGTTTGTTGCTATTAAAACAAAATTAGTTTGTCTTTGTTGTGGTATAGGTAGTCTGTTTAAAATTATTCTCAGTTTTGGAAGTGGTTGTAAATAAAACATAATTCTTGCAAAGGAGCTGTCATCCACAGATCTTGAACTGAGCCTTTCTAGATCATAAAAATGTTTCTGAGACGTAAAGGACAAAGATGACTTACAAGAAATATATACAGCCATGAGAGTGACTCAGAGAAGGCAGAACCAGGGCCCAGAAGCAGACAACACTGACAGTGAGTTGTACTTTATACCTCAGTCATGAAGAGACAACTTCCCAGCTTTATACTCCACTTCTTCAGCTATTCTGGCCTCCTTTGAGGAGACCATAACTGACAGATAACACCTCCTAGTCAGAGTGCCTAACTCAAATATTGGTTCTGGAAGTTATTCCATCTGTGAATTGGTAACAGCAACATCATTATAGTTACCCACTGCTTTCTGTTTACAACACTGTCATCAGTCTACTTTCTTGAGCTAAGGGTTCCCAGTTTACATCTGCAAGGGTGTCTCAGGCTTGGTGTGAAGCCTATCCTCTAGATATCCACAGGCACCTTGAAACCACTGCTACTTAAGCAATAAAAAAGCTCCCTTTTTTCCCTCTTCTAGGATGCTGTATTTCCTACACCTGCAGTTTCATTCGTGCACACAACATTCCTCTTCAAATAACATCCAGGCAAATTTGGAGGATGGTACAGAGCCACTGTACATGTGCCTTTGCCTTGGTAGAATTACACGCCTCCCTGTCTCTTGCAGCACACTTAAATATCAGCTGTGATGGAACAGCCAAATCCATTATCCAAGTCTGTCACCAGGTAGTTTTTGTACCTCTGGAGAAAATTTCACAGGAAGGGAAATTTAGTTGAGGTTTGCCTGATCGAGCATGGGACTTTTTTGTGAGGCACTGGGCCGTGCATTTTTTTCATTTTAGCTAACAACTTTGAAGACAGAAACACACACACACACACACACATGTGCATGCACATATAATATATTACAGTGTGTGTATTCATGTTCCTTTATAGTTCACTGTAACAAACAGTTGGTTCTTCTGTACCTCTGAGATAGATCAAGGTTCCGTTTTTTGGGTATTTTTTTCCCTGTAAAGGAAGGTGACTATCTGTGTATCCAAGCACATTTCTGCTGCCCACTTGACTGTGTTATTGCTAATATCCGTTCAGAACATAGAATGGTACTACCTAGAGAAATTCACAGCAAACAGATTTTGGAAAAGAGGGATGAGTAGTCCACTCATCTATATGAGAAATAAAAGTTCTGCCCACAAAGTCGTAATGAGTGTATGGATCCACTGTCAAAAGAGAGAAAAAATTCAGATTTACACTGTTTTGTGTTCTGGTAGAAATATTGAGTTTATTGAGCATGACCTTCTAAAAATAAGTTTGAGCAAATCCCACTAGTATTGCTACAGACTCCAACTTCTGTAAAGGAACTGCTGGCTTTTCAGTTGCCCATATTTCATAATCTTTCTCTCAGTGGGTGGGAAACATTGTGCTTACAGTCCCATGCTATAAATAAAGCTGCCAGCTATCTCAATGTATGCAAATGAAATGATGTACAGCGCCCTTTGCGAGGAGCTGCTCTTTGGCTATGTATAGCCCCTCACTTGACGCAGCAGGTAGAAAGCCTTGCAAATTTGCCAGCAACCCTATCCAGCCACTTTCAGTTACAGAATACATAGACCTACCAAAATCTTATTCCTACCTGAAATCTGTCTGATGTCTATGGTGTGGGAAACTTGTCTTGCTTAAAGTAAGCTTATCATTCAGTAGCACTCTCATATTAGTTACTCAGGTAAAATGGAGGCATGGCTCTTGAACATGACTGGCCAAGAACCAACATAAATATGGCAAAGCTGGTTGTAGAATAAATTTATTCTATGTCTCTCCTTTACTTCATATACTAAGGCATGCATCCTAGGAAAGATAAAATTATTCCTTCTTCCCCAAACATTGCTTCTGTTTATCAATTCCATAGAGGAAGTGTTCATTACATTTTATTTGTCCTCATGAATACTAGGCTCAGATCTGTAAAAAATAGCTTTATCTGAGTACAGGTACGGTAGCAACGTAGCAAAGAAATTTTGGGGCAGTTTTAAGAAGTCTTACTTCCCAGATTAGAAATTTGTCTTCAGTTTATAGATTTACCACTCTCAGTCCTGAAAAAATTGATTTGTTTGCTTATAAACAACACATTAGGCAGAATATTAATATACTTACAAGATTAAGCATGCAGATAATAGCTTCAAAATTAGATTTGTCAATAAATACTTGGAGAACAAGAACAGGGTTTTGGCAGTAAGCTGTCTGGGCGGATGTTAGTCACATTACTGTCCATGGATGAAGGATAATGAAGGTCACCATCATACACATCAATTCAAAATTAAAAACTTTGTTAAAGTTACAACTTAATTGATTCTGGAAGTGAGCTTTCAAACAATCTCTCCTACAGCCCAGTAGCACAGGGGTGATGAACCTTCTCTCGGCACCACAGCCCCTCTTGAGGGCAGGCCAAGATCTTGAGGAAAAACCCAACACACTGACATTTCCAGATATTATTTTGGAGTGTGCAGAAGCAGTCCTTCCAAACCTCAAATGGGGTAAAAGATAAACCTTTCACATGCAGAGAGTATAGTAGGAGCTGAAGCAGGTTGTGTAAAGACAAATTCCTCAAAGCTGCTCACCAGGGCACCTTGGAGGAGGCTCAGGCTAGCTTTCATTTCAGTACACCACCAAGAACACAGATAATGCAATGGTTCAGCATTTATATTCAAGTCTGTCTTTTCCACATTGTCCAGAATGTTCTGCCACTGCCTTTGGGAATGCAGAGCTTTACCTTTATGGCGGTAAACTAGATTCCATGTATGTTATGGTGCTCATTAAATAGGATTGCGCATTGGTGCTTTTGCACAGGCCCTCTAACCACCACTATGGATTTAAATCCAAGAACAATCATCCTGTGATAAATCCCTAGGCACAAAGTGCATGCATTAAAAAAAAAAATAAATCCCACATAGGCTTCAGAAGCACTTCTTTGTCTTCTCTGTATCTCATGATAAACATTTTTTTTTCTCAGCACTGAACTTTGCAATATTTGGCAGGCCTTAGAATAAAATTTTCAAAAATATATACTAAAGTTCTCAAAAATGTTTGTCCTTGTCCATACAATGAGCATGAGTCTTATTAACAAATGGGATGGCTCTGCTCACACTAAAAGGTATTGCCTGTGTTTTTACCTTCTCAAGGCTATAAAGCCATGATCTTTACACCTCAGCTTTCTGTGCAAGTTTGAGGAGTTCCATTTTTTAAACTAGGCTTGTAACTTTTAAATATTTGCTTTTGGTTTAAAGCTAAATAAGTCAAGTCATAAAACAAGTAAAATGCAACAATTTGCCTCTCCTGTGTCAAGAGAGTACATGGGAGATAAAAGGCCTATGTTAAAAGGAGGGTGAACTTTTAGTGCTCTTCCCCCAGTGACAGAGAAATGACTGTCTGTGTATCCTTCTGGGAAGGTCTACCCATGTCTCACCTCATTTAAAATTATCATCTGGATCATTAAAATCAAACTGCCTGACAAGGGAAGTGCAAAATTTAGGACAAGGAGTGAAGTCCTCAGAGCTCCTGTGGAATGCTTTAAGTATCCAGAAAATAAACTAAAACCAAAAGGTACAGATTTGCTATAAACCCCCGAATAGGAATTATCTGAGAACTTTCATTCTCCTTTCCTGGGCATCAACGATAGACACCTGATAGGTATTGTACAAGTCTTTCAGAAAACTCACAAAGGACCTTGATGTCCATGGAATGAATTTATTTCTATTTGAAACCAGGCTTGCCCGATCTGTTGTTTTTCTTTCTGTGCCATAATTTATCTACAGCAATTGATGTCTGCAAGCAACCAAAATGCAGATTAGACTCAGTAAATGCCAGGTCGCTGATAGTCAAATTTGGAGAAAAATGTCTATAATTTTTTGAGGAAATTACTTCTCACGTAAGACAAAATTCTTAAGGGTTGATACAGTCTTTTCTCAGATAAATCTCTATCCTGAGATCATTAGAAATTTTAACCAAAATGTGATTTGATTTTTTAAATACAGGTGACATAAAATCAACCACTTCTTCAAGGCTCACTGCAACACTTTTGATTTCATTGCGTTCTGATTTAGTTTCCATCTAATTCACAGATCTTAGTGATACTTTGCATGCATTACCTTTTAGAGGACTGACAGATCTTGCCATTAGGAAGAAGGAGTCCAATTTAAAGCAATATAAACAGCAGTGCAGAGCTGAGCTAAAAGAAGTGGCAATTAAAAGGCATCTGCTATGATGGAATGAACTTTAATAAAGATCTTAATAATGATATTAGACGACATGCATGAAGTTTTATTCCTTATGCATGGAGTAACAGCAAAAATTATAAAAAAAAAAACCTTGACAAAAATATGAAACACGGCATTTTTAAGCCTGACGGAAATATGGCATTGCAAAAATTTTATTACAATGACAAGAAGAAAGATATTCCTTCTTGATAGCCTGTGTTTCATTTGAATCAATTCAGCATGAATTTGCTTTTTCTTCTGTTAAAGGTCATTCTTTTGTAAAGTGATTTTTGTAATTGTTGTCATTCTAGATCATTTATGTCAATTTTTAGCTAGATTAATTTTGAGAGGACCACTCTAATGGGTGTTTAGATAATAGATTCATGCAACAATTCAAGCACAATGCTCACTCAGAAGACTCTACAGGACAACAAAAAATTAAGCAGAACTTCCTGTCTTTAGATGTGTACATATCTGTATTGATTTTTACTCCAAGGCCTTTTAATTTGAATGAGTTCTGTCATCCTACTGAGTTATTCTGTCCATAAATTTATTCTCCACAGATTTTTTACTTTGGCTGTGTGTGTCAGAAATAAGGCATTCTTTGAATTGTTCTGGGAAGTAGGCAAGGACAAGTGTTTCCACAAGGTCAGCCGATCCTCCTGATTTCCTGTTTAAGTATTTGACCCAGAACACAGCAAATAGGAACTCCAGGAAAGCACATCAAAAAGCCAAACAAAACTAAATCCGTATACTCTGCCTGACAGCTCTGTTCCTGACCTATGTATATTTGGCTGAGACTACCAAATACAGTAGCTGAGTGTTCAGTATGATATGTAAAATTGTGGTCTGACAAAATTCTTCCTGGATCTGAGAATGAAAGGTGCCACAATTCTATTATCAGTTCTGCTACTGGCTCACTGGGATTCCCAGAAAGACATTCAATCTTCCAGGGCCTCAATCTCTGATGCTGTTTTTGATTGTGTAATAAGCCTGTGACCAGAGCTATCTGTGCTAAGCCCTCAAAATTTCTGTTTCTGCAAGATTTCACATTTCTTCTGAAGATGAAGTCATCCCATAATTGTCACCATCTGGTAATCTGCCCACTGTTTTAATTGCATGGCAGACATGCATCCAAGGTGAATACAGCGGGAAGTATCTCCAAAATTAGAATTTCTTTTCCATATGTAAAGCCTGGAGATTACAACTACTGCATGTTAAACTGCACAGGAAAATTTTGCCAGTTTTTACTTTCTTTCAGAGGCAAAGTCATTAGAACAATGTAGTTGGGTTTGTGTGGTAAGGTTTTGTAGTGGAAGGAGTGCTACAGGGCTTCTGTGCAAAGCATTAGAAGATTCTTTCGTGTCTGACAAAGCCCATGACAGCTGGCTCCAAGATGGACCCACCACTGGCCATGGCCAATCTCATCAGGAAGGGTGTCAGTGCCTCTGGAATAACATTTAAGAAGGAGCAAAAACCTGCACAACAACAACTTCAGACAGAGAGAGAAGTGAGAATTTATGAGGGAAACAATTCTTAAGACACCAAGGTCAGTAAAGAAGTAGGGGCAGGAGGTGCTCCAGGCACCAGAGCAGAGATTTTCCCGCTACCATGGTGAGGTAAGCTGTCCCCCTGCAGTCCATGTAGGTCCACAGCAGAGCTGATATGCACCTGTACCCTGCGGACGACTCCATGCTGGAGAGGGTGGATGCCCAAAGGGTGCTGTGACACCATACGGAGTCTGTGCTGGAGCAAGTTCCTGGGAGGAGCCTGTGGATCCATGGAGAGAGGAATCCAAACTGGAGGTTTGCTGATAGGACTTGTGACACTATGTGGGACTCACATTGGAGCGATCTGTGCCTGAAGGACTGCACTCTGTGGAAGGGCCCATGCTGGAGCAGTTTGTGAAGAACTGCAGCCTGTGGGAAGGACTCATGTCGGAGAAGTTTGTGGAAGACTGTTTCCTATGGGAGGGACCCCATGCTGGAATAGGGGAAGAGTATAAGGAGTCCTTCTCCTGAGGAAGAAGGAGCAGCAGAGACAGCATGTGATGAACTGTCCGCCAGAGGAGACAGAGAATTTGGGAGTGAAGTTATGCCTGGAAAGAAGAGAAAGGTGAGGGAAAGGCATTTTTAGATTTGATTTTAGTTCTCTTAATCCTACTTTGATTTGTTTGGTAATAAATTAATTTTCCTCAGGTTAAGTATGCTTTGCTCATCGCAGTAATTGGTGAGTGATCTCCTCCTGACCTTATGTTAACCCACAAGCTTTTCATTATGTTTTTCCTCCCCTGCCCAGCATTAGAGAGGACTGACAGAACAACTATGGTGGGCATCTGCTGGCCAGCCAGGGTCAATCCACCACAAATAGAAAGACTGAAACAAATGTGCTATGGCTCCTTGGGTATTAGCATATTAATTAATGGCATCATGTGGAGTACTTGTGGTGGCCATAAGTACATCCTTATCTACCTTACATGAAAATCAAGTGCTATCTGAAGCAGTTACATGTTTAAAAAGAAAAACATTGTTTAAGAACAGTGATGACCCGATTTTAAGAGTTTTATTATCAAACTGCACTGGGCACTGGATTAAATCTTAAGTGAGTTAAAAGCTCAGTTCAGCAATGACTTGAGCTGTAAATCAGCAAATAATCTTACTGAAGTGAACAACACCATTTTGTGCTCATGGCTACACACGAAGCCAGGCACTTAATTCCACCCCTATCAGAGTACACACTGACATGCCTGGCTTTCTGTGCTGTGTCCGGGCTTACCATCAGCAACATGCTGTTGTCAATCAGTCCAATTCTGATGTATGACTTTTTGCTAACCTTATGAGATGTCATTTTTATTTTTTCTACTTTAAATTCTGTTATTTTTTCCAGTCAGACTTTTCATTTTTGAGCATGGAGAGAGAAATTCTCTCATGTTTTTTGACTTTTTGAGTAACCACAAGGGTTTAAATCATGCTATTTTTGGTGATGATGGTAGTTAAGAAAAGCAGGGGTTCTTATGTGGTTGGCCAGTTTCAAAGGCTGGGTCTTTTAAGAAAAATAGTAAATGCCGAAAGCCTGTGGTGAGATCATGAGAGCCGACAATACAGGATGTGATAGTTGTGAAAACAGAGAATTATGCCCTGTCAAAATAGTATGAGATCAAATCCTAATAATTCATTAAGGACTGCATATTTTCTTGCTCAGTATTTCTAATTCAGTTACCAAAACCTGCCATCTAATTGAGGGTGGGCTGTTTTTTACCATTTGGGCAGCCATATTTTTTAATTTATTTTTCACTTCCCTTGCCTCCAGTACCCACTTTGTGTTTCCCACATTTACATTAAGACTGAAGAGTTATCAAAACTTCACCTTCCTGCCTGTCTGTAACCACATAAATTCATCAATCCATAAATTCAAGGCAGCAGTGTGTACATCCTGCCTGAATGTAAAGAGCTTTCAGCTTTCTGGACATGTAGATAGAGTTCATTTACTCTCTCTCTCAATTTTTTTCTTTTCTTTTTTTTTTTTTTTTGACTGAACTGAACCATGTTAGAATGCTGCCACCTTCTGTTACACACTTGTGCTGCCAATAGGCTGCTGAATCATATTCCCCCATTTCCTCCTGACTTGTAAGTTGATTTATACTGATCCTCAACTGCGTTGCTGCAATATATAACATGACAAGTTAAACGCAGTGCCTACCAAAAAATCTTGATAGGCTCAGCTTTTGTGCGGCAGCACTTGAAAAGACCATTACTGCTGCCATCCCACTAAAGTATGCTCAGTGAATTATCTGACCAGCAGTTTATCTCAGTATCTCAATGTTCACTTGATGTTATAACAATTCAAGGATTAAAAAGATGGGAGATTAAAAAAAAAAAAAAAAAAGAAAACCCACCTTTGCTCAAACTACAGAAAATTTGAACTAATTTTTCTGTGAATTTTAAATCCATTCTGTACTTGTTCCCAAATATATATGAGAATACACCAATGGGTTGATAACATAGGTATAGGATCACATTCAGTTTTTGTCATTTGTTGTCAAGATCTTAGGTCTTCAAAAATCAACCAATGGGTTTTATTCTTCTCAGAGATGGTTTCTGTGTAGTCTTCAAGGCAGTGACTTCAAAACTGAGCCACTGAGGAACAGATCTACTCAATTTCCCATCTGCCTCTCTGTAAGGCCTGTGTCCTGCTCACTGAAACTTTTCAGACGATATTAAATCAGTAGCTGCATGCCTGCTCCAGTGATAGGATGCAGAACCCTGTCTCAAAGAAGCTCACTCCTTGTTTGCAGCTTTATGCTCAGGGGAGAAGAATACATTTTCCCCTACTATATTTCTGTAGACCAGAAATCACCGTTAGATGCAATGTTAAGATTGTTCTAAGGCCATTTTCAGGTCTGAGGTCTGCCTTGATGCCAAGAAGATCCTTCACTTACTTATGTGATCAAGTACTTGCAACTATTCTGGCTGAAATATATTAATTAGGAGATAAGAATATGAGTCAATTAAGATGTTTTGCAAACTCCTGTGTATTTCAGCAAAATATTTTGACATCATAAATAAAATAATTGTTGAAATAATCAGAATATATTTGACATTTTCTAAACCTAAGATTTTGATTTGTAGATCCACAATTATTTGCTAATCTTAACATTGTTAAAACCTCAGAAAGGAAATGTTTCTTATTCAGTTAAGCTAAAGTCTGTATTTCTGTTTCCCGAAATTCCAGCTAAACCAATAAAGCTGTTGTTTTCCCCTGAGCACTCAAAAATATCTTATCCAGGAGCTACCACAGTTTAGTGGTTTTTAAGGTAAAAAAAAACCTAAACAAACCAAAACCAAAAATCTCCTGAGCAAGTAATGTAATATTAGCAACACCATACTGTGCTCTCTGTGGTTGGTATGGTATGGCCAAGAATAATGTTAGAAGGTGCCACAAGCAGCATGATGCCTGAAAGTTGTGTGCTGGGAACTGTGGATTTGTAGTGTTCCTTAAGCCACTTCTAAGAGGTTTGTAAAACCCAAGGAGGAGAGGAAGTCCTGTGTCATTTGGCTTAAGTTACTTAGACAGGATCTATCTGCACCTCTATATTTAGGGGGCTATAAGTCAAAAGGAGTTGGATATTGCTGGCCTTAGTTATCTATTATGTTTAAATAGATGTCAATCACTTTGATATTTAAGTCAAGAAAGTTCAGTCTCATTTCATGCTGGAAAATATTACTTGTGGAAAGAAAATATTTCATGTAAGTTAAACAAAGCTCACAACACCAAAGTCTGCCAGTGTATTCATGCATTCATACATGCACATTTCACTTTTCCAGCAACAAAACACTTACTTTACCACAAACATTACTCAGTGATGTTATAACTTATTTGACTACTGTACTGGATAAAGCTGATTCTTTCTCCAAGTCACTAATGGTTTATTTTCCTATGTAGTAAGGTAGTAATGACATCACTAGTGAAATAAGACAACAAGATTTCATGTATTGGTCATATTTCTCTGTGCCACATTGGAATATACCACAGTGCCTGAAACACCACACTTTATGGCAGTGCAACACAGAATGATTTTTCTGCATGTGAGTCATCTGAATTAGACTCCATATTCTGGCCTGGAGGAAACTTTTCAGCATGAACTGAGCAGGAGACCTGACAGCAGCTACAGGGAATTCAAAGTAAAATCTTCTGATGCATTTTAGGATGTTGTGTCACCAGAGATGAAGGCACCTGTTTGAGTCTAGGAGAAAAAGATAAAAGAAAGTAAGTGAGGCATACTTACTTGAACTTCAGTAACTTTGATCTTGTCATGGTATGAGTACTAGAAAAGGTAGGGACTTCTGTATTCTGATCCAATTCACTAGACTGTGTAAGTATATGTTCAAAATAAAGTCAGTGATTACTGTTTTATGGATAAAAAAAACATCTTGACAGCAATGAGTAGGCATGATGAAGTAGGTCAAACTTTCTACTGCTATCTGCAGGCATTGACAATTCTTTGGAGTCAGGAGAGAAGGGGAGACCCTTTCTGTGTCGATATTCAGTCATTTCTGAACTACACTTCGATTACAAAAACAGGACATTTTATTAAAAAACAGTAGGTATTCCACTGCAAACCAAGTGACATTTTAGAAATGTCATTTGACATGAGTCTTTCTTTTACGAGTAAGTTCCTAGTTCTGCTAATGGCTGGGAGAAATTCCCACCCATGTCATTTAATATTATCATACCAGCTCCATCTTCTAGACTCCTGGCCATCTTACTGCTTCTGACAGTGATGTATGCTACTGTGACCTACAAAGCTTCTCCAAAACCAGCGTAAAAATCATTTAATATCCCTGTTTTTTTTTAGATAAACACTTGAATTAACTGCAGTCAAAAGGATCACAATCTTTTTCTTAATCTAACTTTATCATAAATTATTCTCCACCTTACCACTAATTAGTCTGAGTAAGTCAGAGAGACAGGTATCACCAGGGTTTTGTGTTCATTCTGAGCTCAGATGCCAGTTTCTGACTTCTGACTTCTGACTTCTGACTTCTGACTTCTTTAGGGATGCTTCTGTCCCTCATCACCCCTCAACAAGCCTCCACAGAGGGGTTCACATTCTGCAGGCAGTTCATCTCTTCACATTGCAGAGAAGCAAACACCTTCTCCTCTTCCCCAGGTAGTTCAGATCAATATCTTGTCACTTCATTCTTCTGTTGCTGCTTTAGCCTGTAGTGAATTGAGCTTTACGAGGTTGTTGTGCTTTTGCCTCTTTTTTTTTTTTCCCAGTTAGGATTTGTGGTTCATTCCTTCACCATTCTTGCGCAGCAGCCATTAGCTACAGTTTAGCTCTCTCCTAACTCCATATATCACTTCATTACAAGATGCTTCTTAGAAATCAACCTTAGCGCTCTGAATGAAAACACAACACAGCCTTTGATTTCTGGAACGTGTTGGTCTATGGGATGTCAGAGGATCACAGCAATGAGCTGCTGCATGATTTGCAGCTGGCCTTTGCTGGGTGCCTTGAGCAATATTATCTGTTTTCTGATTTCCTGCTTGGACTCGCTTTGGGTACTGCATTTCTCAGATGCTGGAACATGTTGCTGGAGTGTAAACATTGTAATATCAAAATCAGCTGCTCCTCCATCTGTAACTATCATTTAAATGTCCCATTCTCAACATACAAGCAGAAACATTAACAGATTTGAGGGGCATCATTAGCAATGTGCTGCTGATAAGAACCTTTTGCAAATTTCAGCTAGAGGTAGGAGAGCATTGCTCCAGTGAGAGTTCCCTTCCCATAGCCGCAGCTTCTGCAGGTATCACTCCACAAAGTTATTTCAGCTCTGGTTTGGTTTTTTTTTCGTGTTTTGTTTGTTTGTTGGTTGGTTGGTTGGTTGGTTAGCTGGTTGGTTGGTTGGCTCACTTTGGGTTTGGATTTGGGTTTGTTTGTTACTGTTTGTACTGTTTGTTTGTGTCCAGCTGTTACTGGACACATGTAAACCTGGAGCTATCATCACAGGTTTGTGCATCTAGAAGGACATGAGTTCATGGGCAGTCAAACTGTGAACCAGGTGGATCCCAACTTTAAAGTCTGTTTTCAGAAATCAAGACAGCTGTCAACCTCTTGCTCCTCATTGCCTTCTCTGCATATGGAGTGTATCAGTCCCTTAGTACCCTGTCGTGGGGCTAAAAAATGAAAGTTAAAAATGATCAAGCCATGGTACGGCGACTTTGCCTTGCGCTGGCGGCCCTGGCGACTGCTTTCTGCTCCGGGGCCGCCCGCCCCATGCCCGCATGGCTTTTTCTGTCGCCTTCCCCCCCCCACCCCCCCCCGCCTCCGGCGGCGTGGACGGCAGGCGCTGCTGCTGGGAGGTGCGGCTCCGGTCC
>VYZS01034490.1:27042-45366 GCA_013400695.1 Neodrepanis coruscans
GGGGTCCAAAGACCACATTCTCTTCTTCAGCACTAAACCCCTCTCTGGGCTATCGGGAAAGGGGAGGGAGGGGCGCGCGCACTGTTTCTAATTTTTCTTGAGTATTTCTCCTTCAGTCAAAGCCGGGCAGAAGCTCGCGCTGCTAAGGGAGTCCTCAGACCAGCCACGTGCTTCTTCTAATTACCCTGGCGTCTCTCCGGGGTGGCCCAGAGAGAGACAAGCACTATCTCCAGAGCGTCCTCATCCCAAAACGGGCCCTGGGAAACTTAATTTGTTTGTCTGTTTGCACTTTATTTGTCGGTTTTTGTGTGTACGCGAAATAAACTGTGATATTTGTGTGTTTTCTTCATTTTGGGGTGTGTTTGTGACTTCTCTCGGAATCTCTTGTCCAAAATCGCTAAATTTGTGGTAAAACCACGACTGTTTGTTATGTCAGAGTGCCTGTCAAACACCTGTTAATTTCTCTGAAAGTAGCAGGCATATAAAGCAAGCAAGGATGATGGAAACTAGGCAATCAACACCTTACAAACCTTGGCTATAGAGGAGAGAAGTGAGTGAAAGAGAGCTGACTCTGGTTACTGCAGGTGCTGAAGAACAATTCTCAAGAAACGTTGAACCGGCAAAACATAAAGATCCCGTTGTTTGTATATTGGAATGGGCAGCCTGAGGGATTTTTATTTTAACCATCTGCCTTCAAATTTTTGTATAAAAATTCTGCTCCCTAATAAATGCTTTAACACATTAGGACACATATCTTACTGGAAAGAAAACAAACCAAACTCTTCCTACTTCACCAGGATAAATTAGCAAGTGAAAAGCAAAACTTTCCAAAACTTCTTTTGTATGGACACAATCACTTAACTTAGAACTTGGAAAGCTGAAGGCCTAGTCACTAATCTACTGTCTCCATCACAGAAGGGTGAATTTAATTTAGGAACTGCTGGCTCCAGCACTGCATTTAGTTATACTAACTTGAACAAATTTATGTGATAATCCTTTCTATCAACATATCTATTCTCTTTTTTGATCCAAACAACAGATCAACCAAACAAAAGATGTGCTTTAATAGCTATTAGGTTAGCTGGCTATCTTTTTGGCTGGATTGTTCCTTATCTTCCGTGGATGATAAGACATATAAATCAGTGTCTACATGGAGAGTTGACATGCTGTTTATACAGCAGGCTTATAGTATCATAGCAATCATATATGGATAATAAATTAAACTGTACCAAGGAGCCAAAAATTTGCTCCGTTAAAGGAAGCTCTTTTTTCTTATGGTGTCACCAAGACTCTGATAGAATACACAGACCTTTCCTGTATACTGTATCAAAGCATTCAGGTTTGACAAATATACATGACAAAAAACATGCAAATATAAAGCGTTTCTCTGTTGTACTTGAATTGATCCAATCAGAAATTTTAAAGCTTGCATACAGCCCTGATCTGGCTACATGCATCTGCATTGCCTTGCAAACATCTGCTACCTTTCAGGGCACGGTCAAAGAAAGACTTTTTGACACCTTTGTGATACTTTGTGTCCACCCAACAATGGCCTCAGCACTTCACTGGTAGGGCAGTGGGAAAACACGAAAGCAGCTGTACAAGACCAGTGTACCTGGATCTGCTGTAAAGAGGAGGATAGGGCCAGCTTTTCACCACTGGCTTACTCCAAAGGTTGCCTAGGTGGGTGGTGATGTTGATTTAGTGAGTGCTAAGCTCATGGATCATGATACATCACGCAAGTGTAGCCACTGTGCCCGTATTTCTTGAAACTCCACAGTTAGACGTCAAAGAACCTAATGCTCAGGGACCTAAGAGCCTTTTCTCATAGATGGGTACTTGTCTCCTGCTTCCAATTCTGTCACTGATTTTTTTGGGCAAAACTTAAAGAATCTCCCTCAAAAGAACCAAACTGTACTTTTGCAGAGTATATTAAGATCTTCGTATTACAGAAAAAAAAATACAATGGAATTTAATAGTTTAGCAAATAAAAGCATGTAACCATCCTTTCACCTCAAACACAAATATTGTGAGGTTTTGGCCCATTTTCTTTTTTTATTTTTTTGACCATTACAACCAAAAGAACTCCAACAAACATGGTGTCTTTCTGATTCAGCCTAAGGATTTTGTTGTTTAGATTTCTTCCTTGCAAACACTGCTTGAAGACATGGGGCCAAATTTATCCCTGGATTAATTTCAGTGACGTCAATGTAATTACAGTAGGAATTAATTTGCCTCACTGATATCATCTGCTGGATCCTATATCTACTTCCAAAATGCAATTAAAATCCAATTTCCTCCATTTTTTATTTTGGAGATAGGCAGCTTGAGTCTCTCCACAAAGATACTGGACTAACTAAAAAAAGTAAATATTTCCTAGTCAGTTAGCTGATCATTTGCATTCGTACCAATATAACGGAGAGTGGGCTCAGAGGTTTTGCACTGTTTAAATGGAAGACTCTTGCCTCTTAGCAGTGTAAACCCAGCCTGGGAGATCTGCCGTCTTGGTTAAACTCCCTTTATTTTCTTTTCATAGGATTTGGTTCATTCCATCTGACAAAATACAACAAAGCAATTGATTTTGCTGCGAATTTATTGTGTGTCTCTACACTATGAATCTGTTGTATAGTAATGCCATTACTTGAAAAAAATTGACTTTCTGTATGCCATTGCAAAGGATTACTGAATCAGACAATATTGAGCAAATGTTTATTACATTAGATTTTAACAGTGACTTTGTTAATCAATGCACCAGCTGTCTCACCACTTGCACCAGACCCAGCTACAGGTTAGCTAAATATAAGCTTTTAAAAAGTCTATCTTGTTATTTTAGAAAAGCTTCTGTATCAAACTCAGTAATTTGCTTGTAATCAAAAATTGCACAGAATTCATCAAGAAATCTACAAAATAGTACAAAAAAAGGGAATAAGGGTGTTTTAAAGTAACAGTCAAGGAAGCTCAATAAGGCAAGCATCATTTTTCCACCTATTACAGCAATTGACAAGTCTGAATGTGCTTTCTTGGTGGAACCTATGCTGAACTACAGGAAAATACACCATTGTTAATGCTAGGAGAAGCTCGAACTGAGATTTTGCTCATCACTTCATGGTATCATTTGTATTCATCTGCCAGGAGTTGAAATAAACCCACTCTTCTTCATGAAGGTGTTCTGTATCTCCTTGCTATGGCTGTCATGCATAAATGTGGAGCAATCAAAAGTGGAAGTATTGCAAATAGTAGGGAAAAAAAGCATATGACATGACATGACATGACATGACATGACATGACACACAGAAGGAAAAAGCAGGAGAAAACAGCATGGAGCAGGGGCAAAAAATAGACAAAAAGTGAAATCGTAGCTATTATTCCAGAGCTAGAAGAATCCATCAGTCAGAGCTTACAGCAGATTTGCCCATCTTTGTGAAAACACAGGAAGAGATTATAGCCACTTCTCAGACTTCTCACAGTATTTACTGTACCCAAGCTACTAACATGCAACCCACAGCAGCAAATCTCCCACGAGCAGAGGGCAGCCATGCAGGAGGCCATCCTGGTCTGTGATGCCCCAGTTGCACCAGCTGGAGAAGGGAGATAACTTCTCCAAAAGAGTGGCTGCATATGGCCTGTCACAGGTGCTTGAGCCAGATCAGCTCTGCTAGGCACAGCTGTGCTGGCTGGTTGAAATTTCCTCGTGATATAGATTAAAGAAATGTTGATGTGTATAATAAGGAGGAATGTTTAGCACTGTTCAAAAAACCCTCGGCATATCTAGATTCGTCAGTTTTAGCTGTCTTGTAGATTTGCCTTTTAGTTTTATCCTCGAGTCTTTTATGCATGGGGCAAGGCTTCCTGTTCTAAGAGAATGCATATTCCCCAAATCTTTCTCAGATGTGTCTGTTTCCTGGCTCAGTGTTTCTCTAGATAACCAGATAAGAAAGTAAAGCACACTGGAGCAATCTAAGTGGATGTCATTTTATTTACACATAATATGCCTGTTTTCTAGGCGTCAAACCAGATTTTAGAGAAATCATCCTCCTTCCCTCCACCAGTTCCTACTCCAGCTGTAAACATGTTTCACATGGGGGAGCATGGCTGGCACTAGGCCTAACCAGATCACAAAACAATTTATATAAAAGTTTGAACCTGAACAGTCTCATGGAGAAAACTTAATCATCACAGAGCTCAGAACTGAAACAAAATTTCCTGGCCCACAGTTTTTAGAGGTTACTCTAGGTCTCTGGCTAACAGTTAGTCATTAATTTGTTGAATGTGTGGTCAGGGAGAGCTCTCTGGATAATATCAGGGTTCAGCATGGAGGAGATTTTTCAGTGCCTTCTCTTGTATCATAAGATAAAAATGACACTAGAAAAGGAATATAGAATCATATCTGCTTTCACTGACAAATAGGCTGTTAAGCTATGAACAGCTTTCTGGGGACTGAGACCTCCACCCTACTATGGTGAGACAAACAATCTCTACTAGCAGAAACTTATGGCCTTCTCCCTGTCTCCTTCTTCCTTCCCATTCCCTATCTGAGCAGCTTATAAAACAAAGAGGGAGATTTCTGGAGTCACCTCCACCTCCTGAAGAGTTTCCATGGAAGTGTCCATGGAAATATTTTGCCTAAATATCTATTTGTCTCTTAAGAAAGAAAAAGTATCTCTTGGTCTAATTCAGGGAATTCATCCCTTTGAATGAAAGCCTTGTACAGCCTCACAGAAGAGATTACTGGAACATACCAGAAAGGTAATAAAATTTAGATTTTTTTTTACTTGTCCCATGTAGCAAGAGTAAACTACTTGACTGGAAGACAGAAAGTTTCACAAATTCACTAGGGCAATCTTGAAAGTATTAATACATAAATCGATTTTGCAGTTTGTTTAGTTTGGTTTTGTTTGCTGTTTTGTTTGTTTTTCTGTTTGTGGTTTGAGTTTGGGGGCTTTTTTGTGATTGATTTGTTTGTTTTGTATTGTTTGTATTATACCCTGTAAGTATGCTATACAAGGCAGATATGTACTTTTTAACAGCATGTCATCTTAATCAGATAAAAATGTATTGATTATTACTCAATACGAATAATTTGTAAAACTCTGTTGCTCAGAGGTGTGTAAATTGAGGAAGCTTTTGAACAAGCACATTAGAATCTGGCAACTTTTGCCAGCAATTACTCTACCTCCAAATTAGATGCATGGATATGTTCCACTTTAACTGTATTTGACATCTGTTGGGTGCTTTGGGGATACTGGCGATGGGAAGAGAGGCATAAGGTTAGGGTCATTGCTTAAGGGCAGCTCTAGTGCATGTTATTTCTTTGATCACATATTTATGCTTTGAGAGAACATAAAGGAGTCTATTCTCAACTTGATATACATATCTGAGTGTCATTGATGCTAGAGGACTCAGATTACTAGCTACAGCTTTGCACCACAGTCCTATTTGTATATTAATTAGCTTGAGCATTGCATAAGGGTACTTTGATAGTGATGCTTAAAAAGTACAGCCTATATTACAACCAAGCTCCTCTCTCTTTCCATGGGAGCCCTGCCTTCTGTCAGCATTTTGCCTGAGGATGAACTGAAGGAGTTTCTCCCTCTACCCGCTGCAGAGCCTCCATCAACTCCACTTCATGTTTAAAAATCAACGACTCCTGGCAAGGTGAGATGAAAAGTCAGGCAAGGCAGACTAATGCAGATTTTGTATTAATATTTTTACTCAGTCTAGGTTTTTATAATGGCAAATACTCTGAGACAGGTTCCCGAAATGCTATACCAGGAGAAAATATCACTGAGTTGTAAACAGAAGAACTGCACGCAAGTCTCAGAATTTGCTTAACAGACTTTGCTTATCTGTTAAGTAAGCAGGAAATAATGTTATTAATGCAAAGAGAAAGGCAAGATTTATTCCCAGAGCAATGGGCTGTGGGAGGCTATTCATACAGAGTTATCGCCTCTGGGACTCCCAGATCGATGTGATATTTTCACCCTCCACCACACCCGGGCAAAAATTTTCCTGATGACTTCTCTGCTACATACATATTTTGACTTCTGAAGGCTTTTAAGATTGATGATAAATACACAAATATCGCAAATACAAATATAGCATACATGTCAAATATCACAAGAGCATTAAATTTACCTATCTGGCCTCTGGGTTCATTTCAGCCCTTTTTCACTCCCATTTGCTCTCTCAGTGCTATTTCCTGGCCCAGCTCAATTAAAGGACAGATTCATCTCTGTGCATGTCCTAGGGGCCCTAATGAAGTCAGCTGTCAAACTCCCACCATGCAGCTGCCTGGATGCAGTATCTGATGGCCACTTGTCAGCTGCTTCACCCAGACAAACCGGGACAAAGACCCCTTTGATTGTCTGACTTTCTCTAATCAATCTACACCTTCTTCTTTCGGACTTCAACATCTGCTTCAGTGTAATTTGATTTTATATTCAGTGCAGCCTGACCCTATTGATAAATTAAAGCTATCTGAACCTGATATCCTCATGCCACCACAGGGTAAATGACTTTCTGTTTAATATTGGCTTTTGCCAGACGTGACATGGTATCAATACTGACTATTTTTTCGTGAGTTTGGGTCATTATTTGAATAATTTAGGCTCTGGGTCACAACTGGGCTGGGGGAAACGGAGGAGAGACCTTTTTCAGAAGTATGTACAAAAAGAAGTAAATCAAAATAGTTCCTTCTAGGATTTTATCATCGCTTTCCCTAATTTTTTTTTCCCCCGATAATCACATTGTTGCTCTGCCTTCAAGCTGTATTTGACACATAACAAAAAAAGTTCACCCTTAAACAAACAAAGTACCAATAATTTATAAAATCTCTAATAACTAGAATAAGTACTCACTAAAGTCTGTTTTCTTTGTAGATTGCAATGATTCTTCTCTTGTGTGCAGTTTCTATTTGTAAACAAATAACACACACACAAAAGCAATAAATGAAGAGATCCTAGAACGGTATATCTTTTTCGATACTTTGCAACACTTCTAAGTTAAAAGAAATATATTTCAGCTCCACAACATCTCACTTTAGGGGTGAGAAAATTTAGGAGTTTACCCTCCTAGGAACTTCTAGGAACTTCATCACTTTTTCCTCAAACTATTGATACTTCGCAGTTATTAACTTTTTTTTTTTTTCAAAGCAGCCTGAAAACACCGTGAGATCTGCTGCCTCCACACATATCTTCCTCTTTCACCAAAGACTTGTTGATCCCACCTACTTTTAATCTGCTTCCTCCTTCTCTTTTCCCAGGTCAGAAGGGCCACCTGCAATCATCACACTGCTCAGGTCTAGCGAAAGCAATTCAAGGACAGTGGGAAACAGAACTTGTAAATAAAGGCATGCACAGCGAACACTCTGAGTTGGGGTTTTTTTGATGAAGAACTACCTTTTTTTTTCATTGTATTAATCTAAGTAGGTTTTGAGAAAAGTACCTTACTATTCCACTAGTTTTTAGGGTGTCCTGAGGAAGGTAGGAGTGGGCAGAGCAGAGATCCTTGGAGAGTACCTGGCTCATGACTCTGCTGAGGAAGGCATCCAGAACTGCAGGTGCTGGGTTTTACTGGTACTGTGGACTGTGGACTGGCTTGGGCCATGGCATTAGCATTTCCCAACACAGTAAGTGGTCACCTGAGGGGTAGTAGGGGTGCAGACTGTCTGTGAATCTCTCATTGCCCTTTGCCAGCTGTTTGTTGCCCTAAGGTTGCTGTTTGAAGACAAGTGGTGCACTACACAACAAACTGGTTTACTCAGCACCTCCTGTTATAAACTCCTATTTCTTGGCAACTAACAAATATTATACAATCTTCCTTAAGTGGAATAAAATTTTCCATGTGGTGTTACGTGGTCTGGGGTTTCTCTTCTTTTTAAAATGTTTAAGTTAAAGGATGAAGTGTCCCTGATGCTCACCTTAATTTCCTTATGCAAGAAGGTAGAAACAATTTCTTTGCTTAACTAAACTCCCACTTATACCCTGAGCAATCAGGGCATCCATCCTAGCTCTACTATCACATGAGGGCGTCTTGCTGAACCACTTGCCCACGTTGAATCTCCCAATTTTCTTGAAACCAGAGCATCTCTTTCCAAGGGTGCTTCTTACATGGGTGGTTTACAAGAGTGTGGTCGTTTAAACCACTTAAAGTTATTAATAATTGACGAGAGACTATCCAGAATGAACACCAACTTTATTGGAAAAATATTCATTTTTATATATACCTATATATATAAATAAAAGCTGTATGCATATGTACAGGTAAATATGAATTTGAAAAAATCTATGGAATTGAATTGGAATGAGCAAGAAACCACCGCACATGAAAACAAACAAGCAAACAAACAAATAAACAATCCCAATATCCCAAACCCAATGTCCTTTCCCAAGATGGGAAAAGAAAACAGAAGTCCCCGGTGTTATGCCGCGGAGGGTGCAGCAGGTGTGCTCTGATGGGCAGGGCCTGCAACGTCATCCACGAACTGACAGGGGCGTCCGGGGAGTCCAGGGGCCATAGAGCAGGGTGCCCAGGGCTCCCAAGGGTTTTCTGAGAGTACAAATGGGGGTTCAGAGTTTTTATTCAGCAAACTGGAGTGGAAGGTGGGCGGGAAAAATCCTTTTCTCGGGAGGTGAGGAGTGGCAGAAGAGGAGTTAGTTGGTCCTATGTCCAGGCAGGAGGCAAATTGCAAGGACAAAGGGGGCTGGAAGGCCATGTGAGTTGTGGTAAAATGGTGGGTGCGGCTGTCAAGGGAGTAAGAGGCAGCTCTCCCTTCCAGCCAGCAGCAAAACAGGAAAGACGAGTGCTCCGGTGACAGCCTTTATGAGGTTTCTTGGCCCCTCCCCTAAGTTCCCGGCTGTTGAGCATGTGCAGTGCCTCTGTTATTCTTTTGTGGGTGTGGTTGTGCTTCCATGGCATCTTCCCATTGGCCATCACCAAATCCACTGCGTCCTGGCTCCACCTTGGTTCCGCTGGAGGAAGAACCCACAAACAAACTCCCTCTGCCTGTGACCACATGGTGCCAGTGGCCCCCATGCTCGGCGGCGCGTGGCCACCAGCCCCCCGGTACCGGCACCCGCAGCCCAGCCAGGCACATGCCGCTGCTGGGGCACAGCCCACGCAGAGCTGCTGCCATCGCCCCTGTGCCGCAGCAGGGGATGGACGCGATACACTGCCCAGTCCCCCCAACTGCCACGCCTCTCGTGGTGCCTAGCAGTGACCCGGCCCTGGTAGGAGAGGCCTGAGGTAGCCGGCCCGTACTGAGAAATGGAATGGGTGTGCCCCTGGCATGAAACGCCGCAGCCATGCACACACATCTCCCACCACCACCCACCAGCTCCATGCGGAGCCCACACCCCGCCTGGTGGCGGGGTGGCAAAGGGCAGGGGCGGCACGACCGAGCCATCAGCTCCGCTGCCCAAGGCCCACCCCGTATGGAGCACCAGTGGGACCAAAGCTGCTGGTACTGCTCGCCCGTGGCTCCCGGCACCAGCACACGCCACAAGCCACGGGCGAGGTGGGACCCACAAGGGCCCGAGCTCCCCGGCACTCAGCCCCCACCCCAAAAGCCCCGGGCTCAGGAGCCAGGGCCATGAAAACACCCCTTCGCACTCCCGCCCTTCCTCCCCCTCCCCTCACCCAGTCCATGAAAAAGAGAAACACGAGAGGGGCCAGGACAAAAGAGGGAGGCGGGGGGAAGTGGAAAGACAGGAGAGGAGAGGAGGAGGGGAGGGGGGGGAGTGTCTTTATTTTAAAAGGAAACAGGTTTTTTGGAAACATATGCTAAACCATTACAAGGAGGTTTCTCATTCCTTGGCTCTCTACCTGTGTCTGCAGCATGTTTGCAGATATGGCAACTCTAGATGCTATAAACTTTCTGATCTGCTGACAGACACAGGCATCAAAACTTCTGCATAGTCCTTTCTAAAATAGTGGCAGTTTTAAACTTAAATCTAAACCTACCAATTTTGTTTGGATTGATGTTTATTTTTTACTTGGATAGCTGAAATGTAAACTTTTATCCACTTCAACTGAAGAGAAAATGTCAAAGTAATGGTGTATCCATGAAGAAAACCACCATTCTTTCTTTTTGTTTGAAATCTAATTACTCAAAGACTTTTCTCAGCTGTTGTGTGGTAGCTCTACAGTGTCTTAAGAATGTTTTGAAATTCAAGTTTCTTTTCAAGAAGGAAAAGACTCTAGACTACTGTCTCTTCTAATCACTGATGTTGCTTAGACCTTTGCAAAGGACTGAGGCCTTTACAAAAACCAGAAAGCAATCAGTGACCGCTATCAGGATTACTCTATTTCAAAGAAATAGATTACTCTGTTTCAAAGAAATGTCTGCAGACATGTTTAAACCAGGGCACCAAAATAAGCACTCATTACTATTTCAATTACATTTAGTCCTTCTGTACAGTGGTGTAAAGTGGAAGGAAGTACACAGGTGCACTAATCTGGAAGAAAAGCTGTGATCCATCTTCCACCATGCTAAGTTTTATTTATGTTATCCTGCTCTAAAAAAACCTAAAATTTCCAGCAAAAAAGTGCAGACGGCAAAGCCAGGTCCCTGTTTGCCACATGAAGTGGCCAAAGAGCAACAATCCCATGGGAAATCAGCTATGTTAATTGATACGAGAAGGGTATATACCCACCCGTGAATGCATCTGCATACAATCTGTAAAATTCCTTAAACCAAAGCTACTCAGCTTTGCCTGCGTCCCAACAGACCAGCTCCCTTAGGAACTGACATTAAATGCTTGTGGTTCCATATTGATCTCAGTTGTACCTCTTGACCTCTATTTTGGAAACACAAAAGTTTTGGTCCAACACTTGAGTAATTTCTTAGGATTGTGCTTGCTCATGGATGGGTTGTCTCACAGTGGTAGCCTCACTATAGCCACCTTTGGGGCTGGGTCATTAGCACCCCAGAAGATGTTTGCCCTGTCACTGTAAGAGTTGTTTTCAGAAAGGTTATAATCACTATGCTTGTGTCTGGTTTTGTTTCTACAAACTACAGTTTGAGTGTTGTTTTTTTTTTTCTTTCAGAATGTGAAGAAAATTCAGCAAGCCAGCATAAACTACCTTGGATTTGGGAATGATTGGCTCTGTCTTTCCACTCAAATCTCATCTTTACTGTGACATAATACAACATCTTAAGGAGTCTGGAGCATGACAAGTTTCTCCAAAGAAAACAAGCTTCTCTATGCTTGTGGAGCATGCTGTACCTCCAAGAGTTGTCCACAATGAGGACAAAAATAAGCAGCCAACAGGTATGAACACATCTACCCATTTGGAGCGGCACGAAGGAACAGTGCATATCGAAAGGGCAGGACAGCACTGTCACTTCCAGCCGCAGCTGTACTTACAGAGAAACTGTTAGAATCCCATCCTTCCTAAACCTCTCTGATGCTTCCTAATTGGCTTGGGATTTTGGGAGGGACAGTAGCTCTTACTTAAAATATTAATTTAAAATACATATAAGGATTTAATTGATTAGAAATAATTTTATAAAAAATCTTAACTATTACTTAATTGAAAATACAGAAAGAGAAAATGCTTCATTTTGAGTGCAAATATAATTTGTGTAAAGCTGCTGCTGTTAAATAAATTTTGACAGCTCTCAGAACAGACAGACAGTGGTTCTTCCATTATTGCCTTTATAAATCTATAGGAGATTTTAAAAATTTAAGTATCCTTTTCCAGCTCTTGTGGTTAGGAGGATAAAATTACAGCTTGTACATTCTTCAGCTCTTAGTTCTGCCACTTAAATTGCATATTCCTGGAGAGATTGCAACGTGATAAAGTTGCTTAGCAAGTTATGTCCATTGGTAGTTACTCTGAAAGTCCACAGACTTAATGAGAGGTAATTTCAAATAATTTCAATTTCAAGTTGACCTCAGTTCTTTCACCTAAAGGAAGAGAAAGCTTTATAAAAATTTATATTTTTCGCCAGAATCCCATTATTAAGGTGAATCATAGAATGGTTTGGGTTGGAAGATGCCTTAAGGGTACAGTTCTAACCATCCCATCAAAGGCAGGGACAGCTTCCACTAGATCAGATTGCTCAAAGCTCCATCCAACCTGACCTTGAACACTTCCAGGTAGGGGTCATCCATAATTTAAAAAGAGAAACGTGTTCCAGTACCTCACCACCCCTACAGTAAAGGATTTCTTCCTATCATCTAATCTAAATCTGCCATTTTCCAGTTTAAAACCATTACCTCTAGTCCTGTCATTACATGTCCTTGTAAAAAGTCCTTTTCCAGATCGCTTGCAGTTCTCTTCAGGGCTAGAGTTAATTTTCTTCATAGTAGCTTTTATGAGGCTGTGTTTTAGATTCGGGCTTAAAACTGTGTTGATAATAGAGAGATTTTTCTGTTATTGCTAATCAGTGCTTACACAGAGCCAAGGCCTTTTCTGCTCCTCACGCCACTTCACCAGCAAGTAGGCTGGGGGGAACATGAGAAGTGGGGAGAGGATACAACCAGGACAGCTGACCGCAATTGACCAAAGGATAGTCCATATGATGTAACATCATGTTCAGCAATAAGAAACTAAGTGAAGAAAAAGAAGGGGAGGACATTTGGAGTGATAGCATTTTGACTTCCCAAGTAACCATTCTGCATGGAGTAATCTTGCTTTCCTAAGGATAGCTGAACACCTGCCCTCTGGCCACGGGACGTGCTGAATTAATTCTTTGTTTGGCTCTGCTTGTGTGCGTGGCTTTCACTTTCCCTATTAAACTGTCTTTATCTCAGTGAATGAGTTTTCTCACTGTTACCCTTCCAGTTCTCTCCTCCACAGTATCAGAAGAAAGTGAGCGAGCAAGTGGCAGCATGATGCTTAGTTGCTGGCTGAAGTTAAATCATGACAGAATTTCACCAGTTTGCATGACTTTTCAAGTATGATAGAATGGCTTAGTAACTTCATCTATCAGTTCCCTTAAGACCCTTAGATGTATTTACCATGAACACAGCACAGTGATCTCAAGGTTAAGTGTTATCTCTTCACAAGACAAGTAATTTTTGGCTCAATATTCAATTGCAAAATGTCTTCATTTATGGCAGAACAGTGTCTAGAAGGCACTGTTCTCATACAGGAGGAAAAGTAGAGATATCTGTGGAAAATACTTCTTTTCTAAGAGAAGAAAATCTGAATCCAAAGCCCAGACAACCAGAATGACTTTAATAAGTCAGTAGTTGAGCATGCACAAATTAAAAGGAAATCAATGATAATCTCACTTCTGAAAATCTGACCTTGCTCAGTGAGGCCTAGCTAAATTGCATCAAACTCACTTATCCTGGTTATCCTTATGTATTTGACCAAATCAGTGGAACTAAGCAAACAGTTGAAGACAAATATACACTTATGAGTCTTTTTGATAAAGACGGTTATCTGCCCTTAGTGTAAAAAGCAGGTTTTTTTCATACCTGCTGATAATTATCCATGAACTCAGGTGCTATACTGAGAACATGCCTAAACTAGACTGAAAGTTGGCTGCTTGACAGTAGTTCACAATACCTCTTTTACATTACAAAAGGGGAAAATATCTACTAATTATTTTCAAGACATTGCAGAAGAAAACCAATGCCGTTGTTGTGCTCTTACACTGGAACAAATCATCCATTCCTTTTATTTTTTCACTGAGGTTTTACATTTTTACTGTTATCTCTCTATTTCTGTTTTAAGGCAGCCAGTATTTCCCAGTTTTTAATTTGGAAGTATGACTGTGAGTATGGGAATGGGTGGCAAAAAGAAGTGCTCTCCAAAGCTAATTTATTTCTTTATTATGTCATTAGGCATATATTTTGTGACTGCCTTTCCTTTGCCATAATAGCCCTCCTCACTCCACCTAAATGTCTCTAACTTACGTCTCCTCTTTCTCCAATAAGACATAAACTAAAAAAAAATCCATCTCAATTCAATAGTTAGCAGATGGACATTGCTGAGATTAAAACTAAGGGGTTTAAGACAAAGTATCATGTTCCAACAAGATAGAAAAGCTTTGACATGCAATGACCTAGAATTATCATATGAAAACATTAAATGGCAACTAACTCATTTTCTATTTTCATTACATTGAAGTTTGTTGCTGTTTTTCCTTACAGGTATTCTTATTTTAATTTTATTTATTTAGTTTCAGAGATATCCTTTGTATGTACCATAGAGTGGGATAATGTAAGTGGCCACTGGGATTTTTTATGTCTCTTAACTGACAAAGGCTACAAAACTACTGTGATCTAGAATCATTAGTCAAACTACTCTTTAACCAGCTAGAACAATTATAAGTGTTAAAAGCTAACTGAAGTTACAGGCTTCAATTTTATTTTTTTTAATTAGGCATATTCAATTAGAAATTTGCATGCAAATGGCATTTCACTGGACACCCCTAAAAACAGTTCAGCAACGCTTGGCTGTGGTGTTATATTTCTAATGAAGGGAAAAGAGGAGAGCAAGCGAGAGATGGTGAAAGCATGTTGCCTGGGAGATGGCTTACTTCAAAACAGCCTGGAAGGAAGTACATGTCAGGGCTTGGGACCAGGGCGGAGGGGTGATTTCAGTCTTCATAGCCCTTGGCTTAGTTATTTGTTATAAGATTTAGCAGTTGTTGCTGTACAGATTCATGAAAAATACAGTATATCAAGTTCATACTTGACTCCAATGTTTCAGTTTTCTCAGTTCTGAGTTTCAATAGCATTTTAAACAAACTTTAGACTTTCTGCTGGATGAAAAGGAGTCATTACATTTGGCTGGCCCCAGGAAACCTACCACAACAGGTGAGGTAAGACTGGGAATACTTCCTACAAGAACTTGCTGTAAAAACAAGCAAGTTAACAACAACTTGTTGGACTGAATAAGTTCAAGAGTCCCTCTTCGTTTTTGCAGTATAATATTTATCAATGGAATTGATTCTGAACCTGATTGCATAACATCTGTTTTTCGCCTAAGCATTGCTTCATGGCTTTGATCAGACACTTGAATCAATTTGTCTTTTCATTCTGAATTCTGTGCCAACAAGATCTTAAAATGGCTGATCCCAGGAGAATAAAAAAAAAAAAGGTTTTCATTAAGTTTGTTAACAATAAATATTTTTCATGCAGGAATTTTCATCAGAGCTTACAAGATTTCAACAGCATATCATAAGGTCAATAAAAGGAGTAAATGCACCAATATGTAGACAAGAATATAGTGCGAACTCATTACATGTGCAGAGAGAAATACAAAGGCATGTCAGAACCACTAAATTTTATGCATGGAATCCTACACCATTTGAACAATAATAAAACTGTTTTTAAGGGAAGGGGTTGAATATCATCTTTGCTAAACAGAGTCTTGATGAAGAGAGCAAGTCTTACTTGCAAATATGTCAAGTTTGGAGTAGGTTTCCTACTAATAAAGATAAGGGTAACATCCATTAAGGAAGCTGAAACATTTGTCTTTGACATTTTAAGCAAAGTGTTTCATGTCAGAAATGGACCTATTTGTAGAAGCCTTGCTTTTTACTTGTAAACCAGTAAATCATTTCAACAGGACCTGTAGAAATATGATAAAGCAAAAGGTTATTAAAAGTTGAAAGAAACATTTTGGTTCAATTCAGGCAGAAGTTCAATTGATACAAAGTTTTATTTTTCAATTTAATCAAAAGCCTCCAAAAATTCTGCTTTTGTTTGATGTTAACCCCAATATTTTCTTAAACTTTCTTTTGTAAGATTTAGTACCTCTTATGAGACTGATGAATACGCTGACATGCACTCAAGATCTTCCTCAGACCATGTTTCAGGCATGACAAGGCTCACTTACATCCTCTCCCCATGTATGACATTAGTTTAATAAAAGATATCTTATTGTGTAATAAAACCTTTTGTTTCCTATATCTTTTGATAATCCCAGCTTCAACAAGATCACCACCACAAATCACGATACATAGAGGACCTCTGAGGACTTCAGAAAAGTAGATTTGGGAGTTGGTTTCAGATGCCTTCTTTCTAATGATTCTTATTTTTATTTACTGTGTTCTGCCCTGTCTGTACTTATATCCATTGCACTCATATCCTGGGAAGCTCTGTTTTTAGAAAACAAATATATATTATATTCCTTGTTTTTTAATCTTTAGCCTTTAGGATCTGAAGGATCTATCATATCCTGTCCCCAGCACTTGCAGGATGGTGTCAAAGCTGTTATTATTGATGTGGTTATTCTCATAGTGACCTTGCAGGCTAAGGAAGAAATTCTAATTCTGCTCCACAGATTGGAAACTGAGGTCCACAGAGATCTTACGATTTTAGTTGAAAGAAATGTCTATGGTAGTGTAAGATAATAAGTGTGATCGTTTTCTACTTTTGTAACAGAATTGTAGAACCACGAAACTAGTTGCAGGCTGAAGCTGAATTAGATAAATAGCTTCTGTCCCCTACATTTAATTCCTTTGCATTTTTACATGACCGTCATACATGTCAAACATTCTGATACATTTTACAAATACATTGTGAAACTTTTTTCTATGTAGCCCTTCAGAAAGAATTACTTTTTTTTTTCATTTAATAAAAAAAAAAATTATAATGTTAACAATGGTAACACAGTAACTGCCTTAATTTCAAAGCCTCCTGTTTGCATCTATATGACTTTTAAAAGTACTGGTCAATTTGAACTGCTATTGACATGAGCTTAGAATTTGGAGGATGGATGTTGATGTCTAAGCCATGAAAACTTCTTGCCTTCCATTAAATGGAGCTGCTCTTACAATATAGGCAGGTGCAGCCTTTGGGGAGAAATCTTACTTCCATATTTCACAGGAAAACAGTTATGCTGTTGTGTTAAATAGCACACATTCTTAAAAAAAAAAAAAAGACCTGGGATAAAGAATAATTTATCTGTGTTACTGAGGTGTAACTTAATGGGACACGTGCAAAAGGTTATATTAAAACAAGATACATCGCATTACAAAAACTATGAGTACATAGGTCTACCACTTCATATACCAGTATGACATTCTTGAGGACAACCAATGTATCATTCTATTTTTTTAATCTTTTTTTTTCGCAAGAGTATTTTGTATACATTTCTGTACTGTACATGTATTCATGTGCATCGATGTCTTTTCTACTGGGACAAATAAAAAAACTGGAAAAAAGGTGTAGGATTGTTCTTGCCATGAAACTAATTGCAAATGTAAAAAGAAGAGTAATAACAATTAGAGAAGCAAGCATTCTTCTGTGTGACTAAATGGATGAGGTGCCTGCAAACAGAAAACAAGTATCTTAGGATACTAGTTGTTTTTTTCATAGTAAGAGGGAGTCATCAGCAATTGTTCTGCAGCAGCTGTAGTCTATGGGGTCATGGGATCCTACAAAGCACTGCCAGGCAGGAAGGCAAAGCCTGCTGTTATGTCTTTGGTGTTTCAGAGTAGTAGTACAAGACACAGTAACAAATTGGGGACTTTGGGATTTTTTTCTCTATCCTCTCTTGCTGCTGGTCCTATCTTTGTTCATACACAGATTACTCCAAAAACAAGGGAAAAGAAAAGCAAAAAAGCCCCAAACCACACTTAGCCAATCTATGCTTGCATTCAACCTTTTATGAAACTCTGCTACCACATCATTCAGCATCTGATTGAGCTCGTGTTTCAGATGGTCCTCCTATTGTTTCAGATATCTTACTCCAAAAGCGGCTTAATTGCTTCTTCTGTTTATTTGAACAAAAAGTAGCATCCCATCTGCATACCAGATGCAACAGGACTGAACCCAACTTTTCAACAGTATTTTAAATGAAGTGCTCGTTTGCTGGTAGTCGACAGCCTGTAGCAGCAGAATCAAATTCTGGGAAGATAAATGAAATAACTCAATTGCCCCCTGCCAGTTACGCTCTGCAAAAGTGCACACAAAATGGGGGAAAAATTAGCCCAATCTATCCCTAAACTGAATGCAAATTCAAGATCTAATTAAGTGCATCAATTTCCTGGTGTGGGTGTTTCCTTCATGTTCTTAGCTTGATTCTAAGCTAAACAGCATTTCTAAACAGTCATTACAACTATTGAGGTTTGCTTTCCCAGTAAATCTTTTTGGAGTAAATATTCTTATGAAAGTTCTCTGTCTTTCCTTCTGTATCTGTGTGCATAGATTGCATCATTACACAGACCGGCCAATATTGGTTTTTGGGAGTAAATCTGAGTAGAAGAAAATATTTCTCTCCTGCAACTTGATCATAAATAAGTATGCATTTTCTGTGTCAATCTATAATCAAAAAAAATCAATGGTTTTATCAGGTACAGTAGAGAAATGTAACTTGGCAAACAAATCTTCTCCAGTGAAAAATTCAAATCAATAG
>VYZS01034490.1:55447-76132 GCA_013400695.1 Neodrepanis coruscans
TGCATGCAGCGAGAGCCGCCACCGCTCCCACCGAGCGTGGCTCTGTCAATCTGTGCTGCCGGGGGGAGGGGGCCTCCGCCAGCTGTGCTGAGCCGAGCAGCGCTGGCGCTCCACCTGCGGCCGCCGGTCCCACCGCGCAGCCGCCGGCCCCTTGCACAGGCAAGCCACTGCCGTGGTCGTGCCTGCAGCCCCGGGGTGCGCCCCCAGCCCTGGCACGCCCGCAGGCCCCGGGCGCCCGCCATCCCGGGCGTGCTCCCGTCTTGCAGCCTGCCCCCCGCCTGCGCGGCCGTCGGTTCCTGCACGGCAGGAAAATAGACCAGTTTTACTTTCACTTTCACCCCACGACACACGGTAATTCTAAACCATAGTGATAAATGCTTTAAAAGTCTTCAATTGCAATGAATGCAAAGCATCACATGGAAAAATAAAAAGTAAATTTTGCACTTTCTTAAAAAAAGCAAGTTATAAACTATATCCATATGAATAGTAAATAAATATCCTTTTTTGCCAAACTAAATTTTGTACCTTCCCCCCACAAGTCAGTTGGCAGAATTTTTGCTGACAAAACCAATGAAAACTATACACTCACCAGCAGGGAGCTGAACATTTGTAGTGGTTTTTTACTACAATATTTTGCTGGCTTCAGTGTCTTATACTGCAAAAGTGCTGATAATAAAGCTGTTATATTTTCTGTTTTAGACTAAGAAACAAAGTGAAAAATAAATGGATTTTTTCCCCCAAATGGCAGGGGGAGGGATACAATAGACATGTATACAGATATACACACACAAGTTTCATATTCTTTACTCACTGTAGAAAACTATTTTCTGAAGTTGCTTTTAGGAAGAAATCAATTGAATCACCTCACTGAGGGATTTAAAGATGTAGGTGAATGCCAATGGTTCTTCTGCTCTTGAAGTAGTTTACTGGGTCTGCACATTCTCTTTATGTGCTAATATATATTTTATTTCTTTTAATGAAAAAAACCAAACACCTTTTCTTGGCTAAACATGAATTATACTTTGCACAGTTTAAACAACTCTGCACTGTTTCTAGCCTTCTTTTGGCAATAAGGTCTCAGGTCTTTCTAAGCCCTCACTTTAGCCCTACATGTCTTGGCCAATGGATTCATCCTGTCCTGCGAAAGACACTAAAGAGGTTTAAAAAAAAATAAAAAGTGGAAATAAATAATGACTATATATAACTTCCTGTAGCCACATCTACACATCTTTCTCCATGAATCCTGTTTTTCAGACAGTTCCACAAAGGAATTGGTAAGGAAGTCAAGCTTTAGATCTAGAACTTGTCAGCTTCCTTCACTGATAAATGGACACACTGTGACTCTGTCACATAAGAAGCAGGAAAAGCTTTGAAATAATGCAGACAATTTACATCCTAGAATTTCCAATTTATGCTGGAAAGCAAGGAGAGCTTGATCAGGAACACCTAAACGCTGTTTTTGGTATTATAACTTAAGTAAGGGGAGAAAAAAAGCAGACATGGAAAAAAACCCCAAGTAATCAAATAAGAACTGTTGAGCTGTATCAGTCCAACTAGTTTGGTAACCTATTTTTCCAGGCTGTATTGATCACGAAAGGTGTTCTGTCAGACAGAAAATAATAGATGCTTACAGGATTAAAGAAATTATGTCTGATACACAGATAAATACAAAATAACTACTTTGGGGGTAGAGCTATATGGTCTTATAAAACTGAAAGAATCAGACCAGAAGAGGTGTATTAAAAAATCCTATAAAGCAAAATCAGTTTTCAAAATATTTTTTTTCCTTTCACTTGTCTCAGCGCTTTATATTGCACTGTTACTCTATTAACCATTCAATAAACACTTTGGATTGAGTAGTAGTACCTGGAACAGAAATATGAACACAGAATTTAACACTGGGTAGTGGACCATGCTGCATAACTAGATGTCTTGGCCACAACACCAGTAAAATGAGGGACATTGGGACCAATCTTCCATTGCCCTTCACCAGCCTAGGTAGATATGAGAAATGCATAGGCTGCATTATGTATTCCCTGGCACAAGCATTAAGGAGACAGTCTCATATGAAAAGCCGAGTCTGTGTTGTTAGTTTGATATTTTTTCCCTATAAGGATGCTGCATTTGCAATTATTTTCTTCTAAACTGCTCTCTGCTCTAGACTTTCCTTTAATTCTTAGTTACCTCACCATCCTGTTTTTCTGCAACGTTCATATAATTACCAGCAGTCAAATCACTATCATGCTGTAACAGACACTCCATAGGAGCTGTATGCAATATTAAATTTTAAAATATAATTGAGGAAGAAATTCAGATTAAATGGGGGAGGGGAAGTTAGCAGCACTGAGGTGAGAAACCAATTTAATCATGTAAACCCCATATTCATTTATTAACTTTCTCATTTGAGTCCTGTGGCAAAAACATACAGTCAACATCACTCAAACTAAAATGCACAAATTATATAACTCTGAAATAACAAAAATAATAAAGCAAGAGGCATAAAATGCCATATCCAGAGGCTTTGGATTACATTTTATTGTAATTGTACTAAGCACAACCCATTTGCAAAATGATTATACAGTTCTTACACTCACCGTAAGAGAAGAGAGTACTTTTAAAAACACTGACCCATAGTTTCAGCCAAAAAAGCATTCAACAGAACTTCAAATATTTTGTAGTTCTTGCAACACAGCTGTCCAGCTTGAGGGTCAGATATACTGGAGAAGTCAGGGTTAGAGTTAGATGTCCATGCATCCTGGACACCCTGAAACTTTCCCACCAGCTTGGCCACTGCAGATGGAAAACAAGGGGGCTAAAGCTGCACTGCTCCCAAGTATAGTTTGAAAGCAAGTAGAGGTCACAAGTATGTTTCCAAGCAGCTTGATTCTGTCACTGTATATTGGGTAACCTCAGGGAATACCTACTTGCTTGACACATACACATCCAAAAAGACACTGGCAGAGAAATCACTTTGCCTTCACACCAGTAACAATTCTCACTGTAAGGACAGTGAACCACGTGTTCCTGGTCTGGACTGAGGTAATTAATTGCATCTAGAGAGGCACAACTTCATGCTTCAGGGATACCTCTGTAAATCAAAACAAGCTAAGTCAGTGGTACCTACACAACTAAGCAGCAGCTGAGTAATAGCTGTCAGAAACTGTTTCTGGATTCAGACAGCTCACAGATAGGAATATTTTTCCAGAGATAACATCAAACTACTAAAAAAGATTCACTACTTTTTCTCTTGGTCAAGGTCACAACAAATTTCCCTATGCCAGACCAGGCCGACCCATTTTGTCCAGGAGAAAGAAAGCAAGCCTGACTACAAATTTGTCAATTAATGAATTGTTGCACTTTTTCCAGTTTCTTTGGTGTCTGCTACAAGTCAGTACAAGTATCCCCACTCCACAGTCACATCTGTTGGCCCATGTAAAACCATGGCAAAATCTGATACTTACATAACGGTGGGCTATACTAAATGAACCAAAAGAAACACAACTGAGGAAGACAAAGTCATGTGTGGTAAATGATGGCCTTTTGATCTTTTAGTTTCTCTAGTGGATGAAAATTAGGGTGGGCTGCCCGAATCTGAGCTAAATATATTATAGGATCTGTGGAATCTTTCTATTATTACCTAATCTTATTACAGCCTACTGGGTCTATTAAGTAGTTGTGCATGCATTTAATGCCAGTCTTGAGCTGCTATATGCTAGAGGTAGCTGCATGAGAAGCCACAGAAGAGAAAGCATGGAGACAAAAAGGGGACCAGACATTTAGGGCTACAGAGGGGCAAGGAGAGAAGACGAGTACAGGAGTAACACAACAGGGATAGAGACAGAAAGCTCAGCAGAGGCAGCTTTCTGAGAGGTAAGATAGCACCAAGTCTGACACAGACCAAAATCAGCAGTGATGCAATAGCAAGAGTCAAAGAAGAGGAACATCTGAAAATGGGAATTATGAAGAAAGGGAATTAGACACTTCTAGAGGAAGAAACTGCATAAAAAAATACCTCATAGAATTAATATTTTTTAATGTTATATGTACATCTTCTCATGTAGTTCAAAACACATGAAAAGTTATTTATTTATGCATTTCATAGGAATGAAATCCAAACCCAACGAATATCAACAGGTTTGTGAAGGAAGCTGAAAGGGAGGCAAACATCACATTCATTTGCCAAGCAGTTTTCAGAGAACAGACTTAAAGCCAACACAGATACTGACTGGCTAAGGTACGATGATTTTTGAAGTGGGATGGGAGGACTCTAATCATTCATGAGTCCTTCCTTTCTAAATAGAAAAGCAGAGATAATGTGGAAAAAGTAGAACAACAGAGTAGCAGCTATTTTATTCTTGCAATTTGGCTTTACTTACTCTAATAGAATCAGATTAGAGAGTCTGAAAACATCGGCAACACTTCTTGACACTATGCCCAGTTAGAACTGTCCCTCCCATGGCCCAAGGAGGAAAATAATCTGTTTACACTTGAATTTCTCCAATAGCCAAGCCCTTTACTGTACTTGTAGCTCATCAACATCATAGCATTTTTCTAATGTCCTTCACAGTAAAACAGCATAAACCCACACCTTATTCCAGCATCTGCATGACAAACCAGAGGCTGCAGAGCCTTCTTGCCTCCTTGCACCTGGCTGCTCCCCCTCTACTTGCCTCCGTCTGAGGCAGTTTCTGTGCAGTCATTCAATCCTGTCTTATCTATTCCCAATTATACATGGATTAAACTCAATGTAGCAGGTTTATTACACGTGCAAATCCACTGCTGTTTAATCTTGCCAGTGCCGTGTTTGGTTTCGATAAATTCTGACTGCCTTGCCTCGCAGCAGCAGGCTGAAGAATATTAAACACTTCAATGAACAGTTACTCACACACACTTTCATGTGTGTTATTTATTTGCATTGTGCAACTATGAAAAACAAGCATTTCCAAATCACACAGTGTGGACAAAACCACAGCAAGAAGGTGCTGTTAGGAGGGGAAGCCTGTAGCCCTAAGCAAAAGTACTTCAAGAATATGAAGTGATTCAGGCTTGAAACATTGGGAGACAGCAGAGATCAATGCGAAAAAAATTATAATAAAGCCTCCAGACTGTCACCTTTCCCTCAAATTCTATTGCAACTCTCAGCAACGCTACCCAGTAACACCCAAGCACAGATGCAGTATATAAAGCAAAGCAGAATGATGACAGAGGAGGTGCAGAGATTCTTTGTAATATTGTGTTATGCATTGAGGGTTACAATCCCACGTAACAAGCTACTGAATGAACAACGTTTTGCTAACATACTCGGACTGTGAACAGATGCTGTAACTGATGCTTTTCCATGCCTTACACTCACAGTAGGGATGAGGGCAAAAGTCTGTGCTCACATGCTAGACAAGACCTACCTCCCTTCTAGTTCCTGAAGCTTTTGTCTGTCAATATCAAATTCAGCTGTTCATTGCTTTTCCCTTCTGCTAGGGGAGAGTCTCAACACTATTTGAGTATTTCTGCTAAGGGGTTTCCCCTTCAACCAGTCTCACCTAAACCACAAAAGAAAAGTCATCACAAGATGTAACATTATTTCCCCATTTCCTTAGGCAAGGTTTTAAAAAACTCTATGAGTCTGACGGGAAATTTGACCTTTCACCATCCTCATTTCCCTAAAAAAGAGTCCTTCTTTTGCCAATGTTCAGCTCTGATTCTCCAAATACATTCTTCATGTACCCCACGATACATGCAGAGTGCTGCTGGCATTAGTGAGTTTACTTAGGTGCGCTGGGCATGTAGTAGGATAAATACAAACAATAGCAGACAACAACAGAGACCATTGGGACAACACTTGCAAGACAAAGTGAATATGCTTATTGTGAAGTATCTTTTCTCTAAGATGGGTGGGACATGCTAGTAGATTTAGGGTTTTTCCTATACTTGTTTATTACAGCTCTTGTGTTATGGAATTTTCTTAATTTCTTGTTTAATACTTAAAGATGGTGAACAGCTGACCTTTGTGCTTTCAAGACCTAAATAGATTCCTGCTTCAGAGTAAGACCTATTAAAAGGCCTATGGAAGCTTCCAACATCTGCTTATATTGCTAAAAGCCCTCATTTCCTCACATTTGACAGAGGGACACACAGAAGAAGACACATTTATCATTGCTATAACTCATTTGTAACTCTTAAGGACAGAGACTTCAGTTTTGTTCTGGGTTGGTCCATAACCAAGCAGATGACTATGGTTGATACAGAAGGTGCATTTTGGCATTAGACTGGTATAAATAATGATATAATTAAAAAGAGAATGAAACAGGAAATTTCCCAAGAAAATGTACTTCACTGACCAATGAAGCCACAAGAACAACTTCTATGATAAAACTGGGAAGTTTTCAGAAAGTGCCCATTCTTAGTTAGCTAAGGTTTGCCCTAAAATCATTATGTATAACTTGCTTATAAGCTGCCTAAGTACCTTTTGCAGCTCCACCTATCCTCTCTGAGGTTTCCTATATCTAGTAACATTCCACTGGGATTTTTTTTCCTTTCCTTTCCTCAGTATAGCAGAATAAGTATATATAGCATACACACACATAATACATGTATAACCCTTCAGAATCCCAAACAGGTGATAGAACTGGGAAGGACCACCCAGTCACAATATCCAACTCTGCAACCACACATTAAATGTTTCCCTCAGGAAAGCCCACAAAATATCTACTTCACAGGTGTCCTTACACAAAGCAAGCTGAGCCCTGTCCAAACACTCCAGCACCTCTAGCACCTTCCCAGTTCCAGGGCTTTGCCTGAGGCACTGTGGTGCACAGAGTCATGCAGAAAATTGAGCAAAAGCACCTTTCACCAACAGCTCCTTCTCAAAGCACAGGCCACCACCACTCTTAAACATCAGCTGCCTACATTTTCACTTGTCCCTTTGCTCACTAGATCTCATTCAGAGAGCTGAGGAGTTCAGACAATCTTTTATATCCTTAGCCTGCAGCCCTTAGTGCTTTGTTCGAGTTCCCATCATTGTTCTGAGAAGTGAGGGGATGAGTCCCTCAGCTCCCTTCCCTGGCATGAGACAGAAGGAAAGCACCTCTATCATTTCCTCCCACCATGTTCCCCAGTTTCTTGTTCTTTCCTTGTTTTCATATGCTGCTCTACCCTCTTGATTTGACTCAGCTGTGAAGAGTTGAACTTTTCTCACCTGAGACTCCAGGGGCCACATACATAACTCCACACACCAGCACATTTTCTGCCAGGCTTGTATTTACTGTTCCATAGTTTCACAATCAGCATCAGTACGGTAAGTGAGGACCTATATTCAGATGCCTGTGTATCAGATCAGACATACCAGTGTTACAAACATATCTTGAAAAACTTTAGGAGAAAAAGAAAAAGGCAGTGATGGAGACTTTCATTATAACAGTACAAAATTACATTTGTTTGCCATATTAGGTCCCAATTTTTCCCCTTTTTCTTAAATATTTATTTATTCTCTAATACTATTCTTTCATCTATTGATTCCCCACTTTTCCATGTAAGACTCTAAAACCCTTTGTAGATCAGTGGTCCAGATTCAGAAGCAGCACTACTGCTCCTCAGCTTTCTGAAACTATAACTATATATGTAAGGTGACTAACTGGTGATTCATCTCCCAATGCTGTTTTTAAGATAATAAATAGGTGTCTCCTTTGGCCTGCTCAGAAACATAGTTCTTACTGCAGCAAAGCCTAAACTCTCTCTTCTCCTGAGATGTGATTTTAATAACTGGGGTGTGAGTAGGAAAGCAAAAAATCAGCTCAAATCTTTGCAGGTTTTACTGCTTATAAAATTTCTTTCCTCAAGTTTTCTTGATCCAAGCCATTGTCCTGAGACAGTTTCTCCTATCACACTTAAGATAAAGTGGATAATAAGTTCCTCGTATTAGTGTATCTACAGAACATCCACAGTGCTTTCCCAGAATAATTGATATCTGTCAGCAGGATGGCAAAATCTGTTATTATCTTTAAAATAGGACTTCTATTTTTGCCAGAAACATTGGCATGAATTATTTAAGACAGCCTGTTTATCTGAGAATGATCTGTAGAAGTGACTGACTCTTTAACTGAGATGCTGAAAGGAGGAAAAAATGCCTCTCTGATCCACACTGACCTCCTCTTTCGGAGGAGGAGTGGAAGTGAGACTATTCCAGTACAACCATGAGGACTAAGTGGGCTATTGCAACCACACTGGCTTTTTCAGTAAGAAATGCTTGCTTTTACATTATCTAATAACACTTGGCCAAAAGCTGCTGCCTTCTGCACAGGAGAATCAGTATTCCAGTCATTAGGTATACTAAGTATTAACCTACAGCAGAATTGGAGACTGGGCTGAGATAGTCACCGTTAGCAATTTTGGAGTATATTCACTAGGCCAATTTATCTATGCATGTATAATAATTATTTAAAAGACCACTATTTAAAAGCCCACACACGAAGTAATTTTGACTGATGGAGAGAATTTGATAGTTTGGTGGGTTTTTTCTGAGCTTTATTTTATTCATTCTTGCATTTCCTATTAAATATATCAAACGTTCCAAAGGGCATTTGGACAGTAAAAGAGCTTTGCAAACTGAACTTCATTTCAGTGTTGATCAAGTCAAGGACATGACCTAACAAAAGTATGAAATCTTGGCCTTTGAAGAATTCAGTGGGAGCTTTGAAGTGAATTTTTTCTGTAGCATTTTATTTTACCTTGAATACCCCTAATACTCTTTTAGAAGTTTGTTACTGAAGAATGTAGGTCTGCATTGAGAGGTCCTTGCATGCTGTCCACACAAACAGCCGAAGAAGGATCTGTTACAGGAAAAGGAAAAGAAATTCTTTCATTTTTAAGAAAGGAGAAAAGCTGAATGAAAAATGAAACGCATAAACACACAGCTCATTAAAAGATGTCTTGATATTTTAATTATTTTTGTAAAGAACTGCCTTGAAAATATGAAATGTTGACTTAGCATGAACCATTTTTAATTAAAAGGGGCTGATATTCTGTATTATAATATACTAATTTGAAATACCGAATATTTGTAAAATATCCAAATAGACCAACTGAATAATTTCTGTGATCGGGAAGATCAGATAATATTTGTGGTGTTTCAGTACAGTAAATTGTGGAAATATTACTGTGGCCTTTCTCTCAGCATGATTTCATTGGGTTTCTCTTGAAATTAATTTTGAATTGAAACAATAACTGAAAGTCTGATGTAACTTAAGCTGACCTTCATTCCATCACACTGTTTGCACCATGCAATTCTGAAGCAATTTTTCCCTGCTCTCTAATACTTCATTTGCATATATCTTCATTTGTATGTAGTACTTGTTTTTAAGTATTATAGACTAACAGCAAAAATAGCATAAATTTAAAGGTGAATTCCCTAGAACTATTTTTTTTATAAAAGAACAAATAGGCATATGCACATTTCCTTGAGTTTTCATTAAAAATTCTAGTAGTAATTGAATAGTCAATATTTTTAGAACAAGGCAGTCACATTTTAGAAATTTTTGCTTAGTTTGCACTAGGACTGCTACCCACTATTCTGTGGGTATCCAAGAATCCACCTCCATGCCTATGTTAATTGGCTAGGCTCTGTAGACAGCCACTATAGTCATAGTTTTCTCTGAATAGTACTTCAGAGAAGATGCTTGATTTGAGGGAACAAAACTGTCCTTTAAGAACCATTTCTCATTCAGTATTGATTATAGCATGAATGCAAAAACAATTAACCTCACAACTAAGATGTATAAATTGGATGCCTGTACCTAACACATCCTTTCCAACTCTAAATGAAATCACCTTACTGGCAAATATATCAGGGATATAAATATACTATAGATTTTTCAACTTAAATTTGTGTTAGTTTAAGAATAGGTATTATTTTATAAGCTGTATGAAAGCTATATGATGTTTTAATGACAGCTCAGGTAGGTCAGCAGCTATGAGTGAACAAAAACACATACTAAATCAAAAACATTTATAGCCATAGAAAGTATTTTTAAAACATTAGGACACCTGAAACTTTACAGTTTTATTTTATTTTTTTTTCATCCACAACCAGAGCTGAGGAAATAACACCTTGGGGATAATACGCCAGTATATGAAGGTAGGGGACACCACAGCTCCATGGTTTAAAGAGATCTTGAAGGCAGTGGTTGTCATTGAACCAATGGGAACTGTCTTCAAGATTTGAAAGGCCTGATTCAAATCTAGAACTTGGCTATGTGGTATTTATAATTTTAAGGTGTTCTTTAACAAATTCCTTCATTCCATATTGAAGGGTGAGAGTAGAATCCACCACATAAAATATGATAAAATAGTTTCCCAGATTCTTCAAATTCCTTTTTACTCTCTGTCCTGGTTTGGACACTAGAGAGCATATTAAAGTGACGAGAGATCAGAATAGCATAACAACCATCAAAAGAATTTATTTTACAAACAACAAAACCCAAAAATAAAAACCCAAAGAGGGTGTGAGAAACGAGACTACAAATATTATCATTTTTAATGCAGTTTATTATAAGACAAAGGCAAACAGCGTGCTGGGCACTTGACCTGGCAGCATCCAGATCAGAGGTGCAAAGGATCTTTGGATAGGTCCAGTTTTTATTACAAAATTGTCACAAAAACAGGAGGGATTATTACAATTTCTTTAAGGTAGGAGGGAAATTATTTACATAGGTATACCCCTTTTCCCATCTGGAATTTGGGTAGAGGATCTTTTATTGCTTTTTGGGCGTTGTGGGTACGAAGAATCTATCCTCATCTTCTCTGAACTTTTCCACAAAAAACTGGTTTAAGCCATCTTAATTGGCTCCAAAGTGGTGTTATCTTCTTGGTGGGCCAATTTATGGTTCTCCCAGGAAATTCATGAGATAATTCCTGTGAAAAGGTGCCTGGACATTCTCAGTCCTTTAGGGAGTGAACTCCTCAAGGTTCTCTAAACAATGGATTCTTTATACAAGTGAGATTACACATTTAGCAGAAAGAGCTCATTATATTTTACCGTGCATTGAAACAAAATCTTATTCTAAGTTATGCTACTAAGGTACCTAAACACTATAACTACTCATTAGTAAAAGTGAAACTTTATTAATAGAGCTACTGTATTTCATAATACTAATACATCTGAATTTTATTATATGGATTCTACCTATTAGCGAAAGCAAAACTTTATTAGTAGCACCACTACATTTCACAGAGGGCAAACTAGGCTCCTCAGGGCTGGCTGCTGGGCTGGTGGAGCAAAGGAAGGAAGGGAGGCTGGCCCATGGATGACGCCAGTCCCACTCCGGAAAATAGAAACAATGTAAAGAAAACCCTGGGGGCCCAAGGGGAGAGATACCACAGCTAGAGAGTGGCGTGGTCCTCAGCCCTACACTGCCTCCATTGTTGATTCAGCAGCATTGCTGCCTGGGCCACAGGAAAGAGCCGAGGGGACAGAAGAGATGTGCTGAGATGCAGCTGTGATGAGAGCCAAGCCTCAAAAGAGGAGGCAGGAATTCCATGCCATCCTACCTTTATAGGGTGTCTGTTCTTGTGTTATTTCAGGCCATCCTTCCGGAGCAAGCTGCCTCCTAATTGGATAACAGTTAGCTGGGCACTTCCTCCGCCCCGAGACTTCACCACAAAGTAACATTGTGGCATTCCTGCCAAAATGCCTCATGGTCATGGTTCACCAGGGAGGAGGGGCCGGGATTGCCGCCCTGCTGGCGCCGTGGGGTGCTGCGAGGGCCCGGGACCACCTGCAGCACTGCACTCTGCCACCCCAGCTCTGTGGCTGGCCTTGCCCTGCGCACCAGCGCAGCCACCACAGGGGCGACCTCACCCACTAAAAGGCAGTACCCACTGCCAACGCACGTGCAACACTGGCAGCCATGCTCACTGCCAGCGCCATGCGGAACTGCAGCACTGCAGGCCGAGCCACACTCCCGTGGCTGGGTGGAGAGAGCTGGCAGGCACACCCGCCGCTGCTCGGCCTGGCCCAGCAGCCACAGGCAGCCGGAGGCCGCAAGGGGCGACCACTCTGTCAGAGCCCCCCATGCCGCGGCAGCTGCCGCTCGCCCTGCTACCGCCACCCCCCCTACATGCACCAGGACAGGGCTGCTCCACAGACATGCCAGGAGCTGCCAAAAGCAGCCCATGTGGTGGTGGCGCTGCCGCTCCTGCGGGGCCAGGGAGACCGGGCAAGGGTCCATGCCCGACCAGTACATTCCACACAGCTGCAGAAGACTAGCTCGCACTCCCCTCGCTGCCACTCCCACGCTGCCAGCAGAACCAGCCACTGCCTCCCACAGACCAAACCTGCCCCAGGCCTGCGGGATGGCCAGGATTGGGGCCGGCAGCAAATGTGCATTGGTCCACCACATGGATTTATGGACGCACTGCAAACTTGTTTTTCTTACAAAAGACAAAAAAAAAAAAATGGTTTGAAAGTACAAATTCCCCTCCCTCTCCCTCCTAAGCCCCCCAAAACCAAACCCCCATCCTTCTCCTTTCCCCTCCGAAGAAACTGTTGAGAAAGATATCCCCTTCTCCCACACGGAACAGGGAAAAGGGAAAAACACATTTTAAAAACATTTTTCAATCCCACAACACTCTCACTTCTTTTTTTTTTTGTTCTTGTGCTAATTCCACTTCTGGTGCATATGGTCAAAACCAACCCAGCCTCCAAACAGACTTTTGTGACACAACATTTGAATCACACATCCTTATTGCACCAATGTGAAGTGAAGATCACATCTCAGCCTCCTGCCTCGAGTTTAGTCTTTGCCTTCAAAAGGATCTTTTTACATCATTCTTAATCACCACCATTATAAGCTGTGCCTGGGATCTTGATGGCCCTCTGATTCATGGCCTAATTTATCCACTTCTGGCAGGACATTCTGTGTGTAAACTTCTCCTTCCACAATAAGCTACCAGTGATAATTTACTCAAGAAATCTTGACAGGTGAGGCAAGATACACTGTCTTCCTATGTGAAATCCCATATTGCTGTAATGCTCGGGTGGCATAGCCACATTATCCCTCATTGTATGTACTGTAAATTTGTATGCACTCTTTGGACAATTGTCAAAGTAGTAAAGTTGTCCTTCACCAACCTATGTAAGCAGTTTGCTTTGAGGTGATGTGAGTAAAATGTTGCTGTAATGGGCATTGAGAAAGCAGATACTTAAGAAAGAAGGCAGGCTATGTTTAAATTAAATATTTGTGAAGTGTATGTTCACACTTTTGTCAGGCTTTTCAGGTGCTGTTCAGTCAATATGCAAGAAAATTCACACCATCCACGAAATGAATGGAAGTACTTTCAATGAAGACGAAGAGTTGAGTCAGGCACTAGTGTCTCTACCCACAAGTTCAAAGCAGAAAGCTCTAGTATTTAACCAGAACAAGTGTTTAGAGACCTATAAGAGTCTCTTTTTCCTAAACACACAGTATAAAGAGAGTAGAACAACAAATCAAACAATTTGTTTTGAACAATAACTAAATGTCTATTATTCTGATCAGAATAAGCAAGGGAGAAGTTTTTATCAAACCACACACAGTTCCTACATAAGTGAATTCACATCAGGTTTATTACTCTGAGCAGAAGCTACAGCTGGTCTAATATTTCAGAGATGAATAATATATTCAGTCACATCAAAATGTGTCAATATAGTAAATGGACAGTATTCAATCACTTCCAGTAAACACCTGTTAAAATACTCTGGGAAATGAAGAACTCTTTGCCAGAATGCTTTTTAACAGAAAATTATTCACAGATAATTTGACTGACCCCAGACAGATGAATTCTTTCATGCTCAACTTGGAATTAGAGGGAAAAAAAATACAGACTATAAAATTCTCTACTCCTTAGTAATCTAAATCAGAAATTATATTCTAGCTCACAAAAATAATTATGATGTGCTATCAGAAGTCAAAAAATGTTGGAAGACATTTATAATATATATATATGTAATGGAAAATTGCATACTATTTTGCATATCCTTGCATTCTCCTTCATCCTGACAACTTGCATTCAAATAAGGAATCCATAAGTGCATTTTAATTTTTACACTATCTCCAAAAATAGAGAATTTTAAAAATATATTTATTATTGTATAGGAAATGAAATGTTAATACGGACCAAATAATTACTCTATTTGAATAGTGATAAGATTTATTTGTAACAAAATCCTTTTATAAATATAAAGAAGGAATACCGAACACTGTGGAGCATGACAAGCAAAATAACAGAAAATGTCATCAAGAGAAGGTGCATTCATAGGTGAAAGACTTTCAGTACATTACTTTTCAATATATCTCTACTACTAATGTCAGAGTAATAGGTCAAGGCTTTAAAATATCTCGCATATGTCATGTTTATTAGGCAGAAAGAAAATGCAGATTGAGAAAAAAAAAGAACCTGAACTTCTTGCACTCTGAGAATTTTCTTGTGATTACAGTTTTTTTAAAGCTGCTGAACCAATGTTTTAATTTAGCAAAGATAAATATCATTTCCTGTGTATGACCTTGAATTTTAAGTCTCAACCCAGAGGGAATATTTACAGCCTGTAAACAGACTCTGATAATGGAAATTCTGACAAATCTTACCATTATGATCCTAGTTATACTTATCTTCCAGTTTTTTTCCCCTCTCCCCTCTCTGTAAGACATAAATATCCACAGCTGACTAAAATCCTTGTCTTGTTTTCGTGAAGCTTGAGGTCTTGATTTCTTGAATTCTTGTCTAAACATCTCAGACTTTTGCAGCATAAAAACCATGTGATCACCTCTTACTTACTTTCACTGGACTTTACCTTACTGTATAAATTCAGTTTGTATTGACTACTGTATTCCATTTTGGAGCCTTTTTACAAAATAACTCATATTGGTAAAAATTGAAATACAAGATGGGCTACTCTCATTTTCACAAAGACTGTAGAATTCAAAAAATGCTCTTTTTGCTTGTCCTGACTGGCTTTCCTTATCTCATACTGCCACTGTAAAGCAGGAGGTTTCTCTTCCACTGCCTTCTACATCACCCCCTAAGTACAATATTGACAATATAGACAAGGAATTGGAGACAAACAGTGTATTTGGGTTCTTTTGAATCCTAATTGTGAGTACCTTCAGCTCCAGTCCTTCCCATAATTTCATGTGCACCAAGTGGCACACACCAGGTACAAAGCCTGATCAGGTCATGCAGACCAGATATGCTCTGACGAACTATCTTATCAGCTGCTCCATAGACTTTGCTCTTGTGGTAAAACTTGTTTTTGTTATTGCTGAGCAGTCATTACAGAACTTTTCTGCTCTTCACCCCACCCCACCAGTGAATAGTCAGAGAGTGCATAAAAAGCTTGGAGGGAGGACAGCCAGGACAGCTGCCTCCAACTGACCAAAGGGATATCCTATACCATAGGTCACCATGCTCAGCAAATAAATCTGCAGGAAGAAGGGAGGGACTATGTCTGGAGTTATTTTTATTCCCAAGCATATGTTACATGTGTTAGTGTCCTACTGTCCTGGACATGGCTGAACACCTGTCTGGCCATTACAAGTGGGTAATCTGAAGTAATCAGAAGACTGATTACTTATTTTGTTTTGCTTATGTGTGCAGGTTTTGCTTTACCTATTAAACTGACTTCGTCTCGACTCATGAGTTTTCTAATTTTTACGCATTCAATCCTCTCCACCCTTATACCAGGGAAAAGTGAGCAAGTGGCTGCGTGGTACTTAGTTGCCAGCTGGGGCTAAGCCACCACAGAACTTCACCAGTCTGCTATGACTCTTCAGATATGATAGAATGGCTTAGTAACTTCATCTACCAGTTCCCTTAAGACCCTTGGATGTATCTTATCATGTTTCATGGACCTGTGCACATTATAGTTCCTTAGATGGTCTTGAACCTGATTTTCTCCTTTGGTGGGCAGTATTTACTATGAATACAGCACATAGATCTCAAGGTTAAGTGTTTATACCTTCACAAGACAAGTTCCTTTTTGCTCAATATTCAATTGCAAGATATCTTTACTGCAGAATAGTACCTAGGGGGATCTGCATAAGTAGCTGCACGTTGCTTAGTCCCCAAGTGGGATTTTGCGATTTGCTTTATAAAACCAGATCTACAAATTATTGCTTGCTGATCATCTTAATTCTTATGATAAAACATAATAGTCTGTGCTTGTTCTTACTTGTTACACAGTTCAGCTTCAGCATGGCTGCTACTCATCTTCAAAGAAAAGGATATCCATATCTTGAGTTCTTCTCAATCCACTCTTTTGATGGGTAGAAGAATATTTTGTTATTTTACTATGCCAGTACACTGCTCACATTTTAGTGTACTATGGGTTTTAGTGCCAGGGGTTTTCGGCATTCACGCGGGGTTCCAGGAATGCAGGGACACCAGTATAACGCAAAGTCAAACCTTCTTTATTATCTATATCCTGTGTACATTCATGCAGTACAGTACCTCTACTTTCAGCTACATCTACAAGCCACCAGTTCCACACACATCTACACACTAACTAGTCTCACAGCAAAGTGCATAATTGTTTACAGATGATGTCACCCTTTAGTTGGCTATAGCTATAAAGCTGGCCAATACTAAGACCTCATTGCTATAGTAATCCCTAGTGCTATTTTTACCAGCAAAACCTGTTTACTTTAGGTTTCTTCTCATGTCCTTGTGGTCAGGCCCTTATCTACAGTCCAGCTTTGAGATATGCCTGCTGGACACACTCTGTTTCTGTCTCAAGGGCCTTCTCTCACAGTATCCAACAGTTTTAGAATTAACAGTTATTAATACACATATCATTTCAGTATTTGGGGAATGAAAGAAGGAAGTAAAACCTTCTCTATAATCCATATCTTACAAATATTTTGATTAAATGAGAAGTCTGTGAGAGTCCTTGGAGTTAGCTGTCTTGTTGACTTGAACCTCTACAGCTAATCTGTATCAAGTCTCTTTATGAAAGTCTTCTCTTATGAGGCTTCACAAGCTGCTTAAACCTCCAAATACTCTAGAAGAGAAGTTCAGCTGTTAGAGACTAATTTGGGGAAACAAGTCAGCAATGTGCTGGCTGAAATTCCTACTGCATTTCATCAGACAGAGCTAAGGAGAGGCCAAACCTTCCAGCAAGTAAAACACACTGTTGTATGCCTTTCAAAATCAGGAGGAAAGATTTGTCCCTTGTTCAAGGAGAAATTTTAAATGCTCCCAAAACAAGACCTCCAGCATCTCAAGCATTTTCACTTTTGATCTGCATCTTTCCATCAATATGTTTTCATATGATAACATGCTACAGAACTACATTACAAGTTGTATACATTTTTTCATTTTGTTTTGTGTAGCTGCCGTTCTGCAAGGAACATTCTGGTTTAAACTGCTTTTCAAGCTCCAGAATCATACTGAAAAAGCAAAATTCAGTGCAGCTATTTCTGTAGATATATTCAGTAACAGTGATGAAAAAGGAAAACAACCTCAAAACAGAAACTAGCTGCATCCAAGCATGTACAGTGGCATATATAATTTTCCATAGCCTTGGGCAAGAAATCTCTTTATAGAAAAATTGCTAAGGTGTCAGAGTAACCAGAAGTGCATTAACAAGTAGATAATTAGAGACTGATTATGAAGACTTGCCAGATGAATATAAAATTAAAGTCTGTGGGGTTTGTTGGTTTTGAGTTTTTATATATTTTCCAAGAAACATGTATTTAGCTGTAGTCAGCAATTTTATTCTCCCTGTTATCCAGTATAGCCAAGAAGTTACTTAGCAGTTGTTACTGGAATTTCATTCACATGTTCTTCCTAATTTGATTCAAAATGCTTCATGCGGTATCCAATTCATGTCTTTTGTTACCAGGTTGTCAAAAGGTTAAAAATAAATCAGTAAATAAGCAGAAGTACTTCTTATTTAGTTGTAGAAGGGATTGCCTTTTCAGTTATGTTTACATTATAAGCAACTACTTTTCTTTCAAACAGTACCCATCTTGAGGAAATAAAAAGGGTACTTTATATTCTATCTCACATGTCCATAAAAATTACATTACTGAGTTACTATATTTAGGAGTCCAGGTATATAAATGTCAAGAAATTCACTGTCAGAGCTACCTAGTTATTTTCATCTCATTTACACACAGTGAAAACCTCTTTCACATCTGTATACAGCAAACAATGGCCAAATCAAAATATTTGTAGCACCTGTGACATCTGAGAAGTTTAGAAGATTAGAAAATTAGATTAGCAAGTAAGAAGAAAAAACCAAAATTGTTATCAACATGTAGACTGAGATTCCAAGTGAGAGTGACAATAGATGCTTTAAAAAAATCTTTCCACTAAAAAACGAGTTAATTTAGCATAATTTTCTAAACAGATGTCAAATAGTAACAGCTTTCGGTCATTACTACTAGAGTCAAATCATTGCTCTGGATTCAAAATCTCCAGTTTAGAATTATCAATTCCCCAGCCTCTCCAATCCCTCCAATTGTCCATTCATATGTCAGCTGTAAATGCTCTTCGTTTATGAGGGAGTTGTGACAAATATGTGCACTGTGCAAAAAATATTTACCACGAAAAAGAAAAATTCTATACATGAGAATACCTTAAACTCACAGCTGTGTTTTGAATATCTTTTTGGTGATGCCACCAGATTTTATGGCTCAGGAGTATAGAGATCCTCAATAGCTCTACTTAGTCCTCACTCTGCATCCCCAAAACAAAGAAGACTTTATATGTGAACAAAGAGAAAACAACAGAGAGAGAATTTTTTGTGTGCTCTCCCTAAATAAGTTGTCTGATGGGAAGCAAGGAGAGTTGTAATGTGCATATGTACTATTGTGGGAAAACCTATTTGGGTCTACTACAATAAAGAAACAGATGAAGAACAGTCCATCTGTGCATAAATATGACCCCTGTGATGCTGCCAATATCAGAGTGATCTGCCAAATGATACCATCTGCACAAATGGAAATTCTTCTATGGGCAGATTGAGCTCACGTGCAGATTTAGTAAAACTCTTAAAGGAGTACTGTATCCAAAGAGACTGTCTGTTTTGGAGGTGAAAGAAATGCTGTCTGCTAACTCTTGTTCTGCTGCATGGCAGATTGAGGGTCTGAAGCATGTTGTCCTTTACAGGCTGAAGGGGAAAGGAAGTAGGGTAGTGAACTTCTCAATCTCTTGAGATCCCTGAGCAGGACAAGTTCATCTTGTTCTTCTTTCCAGCCAGCAAGAACCAGCTCCTTCCTTTGCACCACTCTAGGAGGACTTCATGTCAACTCTATGAGGGCAACCAGAAAATCCTGTTTCTGGGCTGCATTTTCACTGCATTGCAAGGACCTCGTGGGACCGTGATTTGGGATTCCTGATTTTTGAGTGTAGCACCACATCTCACAGAGCTTCTGACCCAAAAAGAAGGAACCTTACCTCCTAGAACAGCACCTCAAATGATTTCTAACTGTGATCATATTTCTGTGTGACCTGTCATCCCAAAGAGTAGCATAGGTGGTTGAATCCATATAGGCTTTAACCACTTCTTGGAGAACAATCACTCTAGAAAGAGGACATTAGAAAAGATAAACATATCTATTTCCTTTCTGTAAGGCATTTTAGGTGGTACTTATTACAGCAAGCAATAATAAATTTAGAAATGACTCGTGTTAATTAAATCCCTGAAAAAAATGCACAGAACATGAATTTCACCCATAATAGTCCTTAAAACACTTTCATTCAGTGCTATTTCCACAGAAAAATTTGGATATTTCAGCAGGAAATATGTTGTCTTTATGTATTTTTCTTATGGATGCCCCTGTAACACAGGGAAATATAATTTTTCTCATCCAGAAGCAAAAAACTTGTAACCAGCATCTTCTGGTCCTGATCTGAGATCAGGCCTTGTATGCACAAGTATTGATTGATTAAAGCTCAATTCTAAAACTGGGTTATATAATCAGTTAAAGGGTCAAAGTTTCGGGACAGAAATTGTAATGCTGAGAAAGGTACTTGTGGGTCTCCCCTGGGTGTCCCAGAGATGGGTAACCAGTGCAACAAGACTCATGTGGACAGGTCTTTAATACGGTGCTTTGCCAGGCACCATGTGCCCTGTGCAGTGCAAAGAAAAGACAATTTGCCCTCTCCAAAGTCAGAGCTTCAGCTCATTCCTTATGGAGACAAAACAGCTTGCTTTTTTTCTACCCATGGAGAGCACAGCTGCTGTGGGACACAGCCTCACTCTTTTACATAAATAGATCATCTTTCAAAAAATGCAGAAGAGCCACTTTCACTGTATTCTTCAGCCTAAAGGGATTTGCAGCTGCATCTCTCCCAAGAGAATGTTAAAGATACCATTTATTCTGGAAAGAAGGTATTCTCCCATCCTACAGCAAAAAAGGAGACAGTAAAAGTGCCTTAACAAGTAGATACCAGGTAGATATGTTCACCATCAATGAATGTTTCATGTGAAACTGAAGCAACCTGTGGAGCACAGACTGAAACTTCTCCCTCTCATTAAGAATTCTCCCTTGATTAAGAATTTAAGACCTACATCAGTTGCAAATAAAAAAAAGTCAATTATTCTGTTTGATGAGAGATGCCATCCTCCAAAATGTCCATGCTGAATATAGCCTGTTTTTTCCTCTTTCAAAGAAAGCATGAAACTATTCAAACATGCTATTTAAAAAAAAAAAA
>VYZS01034490.1:76820-88029 GCA_013400695.1 Neodrepanis coruscans
AATATCACTGGCCTGCTGTCTGCATTTTACAATCATAATAATCACTCAGGGACACATCTGAATTGAAGTACTAAAGAATGCCTACAGGGAAGAGCCAGTGTTTTCCTCTTAAAGAGTAAGAGGTCTTCTGAATAAAGAATTGTCTTCACGAAATATCTGTTCACATATTTTCAACATCAATTTTTTTTGCTTCCAATTTGTTACATCATTTTATTATAACAGAACTCAGACAACTGTGGTCAGTCTGCTTCAGATAAATTTCCTTATTTTTTCTCTTGAAGAACTTAACTGTTCAAAAATCAAAACCACTTAGTAAATTGTGATTTCAGCCTTTTTTTTTTTTTAATTAACGTAGGATATATCATTCATCCATCCAGATGGATTCCCATCCATCTTGACTCTGAATTAAGAACTTGCAAACACACAACAGGAACATGTTGTTTTCCAAAAGCACTAGAACAGAACAAGGTATATCAGAGAGAAAATAATAAAAATGAGAGTAATACTAAGGAAGGTTACTTTTTTATCTGATTATAGAATTTCCTGGTGATAATACAGCTTTTCATGCAATCCTTTTTCAGAAAAATAAAACAAATATGCAAAAGTAAGAAGAATTATTTGCCATATGCAAGATGACAATTTAGCTAGGCATTTTCTACTTTTTTCCAGCTGAGAAGTCTTTCAGTTAAGACTGCATAGCTTGTGTTATCAGCAAGATACTACATACTTCTAAGTACTGTTCATTCTGAGGGATATCCCAAGGACAATTCTTTTGCTTTTCTTGTCGAGATATCTTATAAACTGTCAGGTGGCCGTCTATTCCACCTAGCTGAAAGTCTGTCTTGAAGGATATTTGATTAGGTTCATCTGATCAAGACAAAGACCTAACATTACCAGGAGGATGGTAATTTCTATTGCCAAGTTAAACTTTCAGAGGTATATGCAATTAACATAGTTCCTTCTCCTATTTCAGACAAATTATAGATAATGTTTCTTCCTCAGTAAGATACAGATCTTGCTACAAGTGCAAGACTGCACAAATCTCATCTGACAACACTGGCTCTTTGTGCTATCCTATAACATTAATCTGTTCAGTTTCATAAACCATAAATTCAGTACTAAAATTCTCCTATTTAACTGAGTTTAAAGTCTTCACAGGTAAAAGCATTTAAAACAATGTAGCCTCAACACATGAGGAAGAAATGGCCATAAGCTGACTTCACACCTCAAACAATTATTCCCTTAAGACTTTGAAGAACCACATCACATACAGTTTAGATAATTTCATCCTTTTTTAAATTTTCTATTAAAAGAAAAGTTTGTGGAAGTATTATAAAAAGCACTATTCCAGGGTACCAAGCCTAAAAACTTTAAAAGATTAATTGGCCTACAGGAAAGAGATGGATGACCATTGATTACCACGCACACATGTCCAAGATGATAGATGAGTGCTGTTGGACCATTGATCTTTACAAATTATCTTGCCTTTGGTCAACTGTCACTTATCTTCGGGATTTCTTCCATTAGTAATTATCCTTAAAAAAAAAAAAAAACACAAAAACCCCAAAAACAACACATCTTTCTATGTTTTAAGCCATTACTTTGAGCAGATACTCATTAATACAGCCATAGCACATAATAATCTTAGAGCTGTTCTGCAAAAAGAAAGAGATAGTATAATTTTTTCACAATTCTGTAAAAAGATCGACAAGACTTTTTACATATTTCTGCCAGGATCTATTTTCAATGGCCTTCTGCCATAAGGTCATTTTTACCATTAAAGTTTACATTTACATTTTGAGAACATGTTAAGAATTTGAGAAACCATTCTACAAAGATAGAAGTGTTTATCAAAACTTTCCCCTGACTCTTATTCTAATCTTACACTTTTTTACTTGCACATTTTTAGATCGGTTTTAAGTGAATGTTTCTGCTATTCACCAAATGTTTCCTTTATAACATCCATTGGAAGACATTGAGCAGTCTAAATTCTACTGCAGGAAACAAAGAAGAAGAAAATGCTAAGTCCCTTGAATAACTTTCTTATTCCCTATTCTTTCTGAGATCCACTCTAAAGATCAGCTGTAATCCCTATATGCAGTTAATCAATGAATGTATGCACATCATGGTTTAAAATTAATGAGATATATGAGGAAATTAAATGTGCCTATTTTGCCACCACTGTGCACAGACTTCTTGGAACATGGCTATTATCATGTATAGACTTGTCATTAGTCACAGCAAGATCCTCATCTTCAATTTTCAGTGTTTACTAACATGGTATACTAACTTGCAGATAATAGATGACTTTCAAGCTTGATGTGCAATTCCAAGAAAGACCATCTCTATACACTGTTATTTATGCTGAGGAAACTTAGCCTGAGCACACACTGGCCTCATGCTTAGTGAAAATTATGGAAACTGCTGGCCAGGTGTCTTAGGGGATATATTCCTGACAACACATGAAATGTTTCAGCATTTGCACTGCCTGAGATTTTAATACTGATAATGAAGAAGGCAAAGTCTAATAAGTAGGAAAATGGTCATTAAACATGATAATTTCATCCAGGATTCCTTCCTTGCCCCTAGAGGATGTATGATGTGACAGCAAGAGAAGAAATGACTAGGAAAGGGGCTAAAACCAAGAAAAGTAAAGCGTGAATGAATTTTATATTGGGCCCTATGAAAGAGTCAAAACACACTTGCCTTAGCAGCAGATAAGGAAGACTATATGCAAACCTTACTCTTAATGTTACATTAATCATAATCTGTGATCTAAATACTACACTTTATGAACAGCTGTCCTTCACAGCTCCTACTAAGCAAGATCTGATATGCTTACATGGGAAAAGAAAGCAAAATGTAACAGTGTTAAGACAGAGTCATTGCAGGTCAGTCTAAGATTAGAGAAATTCATCCATTTCACCATGCTTAAGGTACAAGTGAGAAAGGAAAAATATCTGACGTATCTTGGAAAGTTTATAAATCATAAAAATCTATTCAGTGTCTAAACTGATTACTGAATAGAACTGTCCAAAATCAGTTTTCACCACATGGATAGTTCAAATATTTCAGTGTTTGTTTGCATCCAGAATTAAAATGAAAAATCCACACTTTCAAATGTTTCATAAAATTGTTCAGTTTCATAGAAATGTGTCAGAAATGTCACAATGAAGTTTGACATTGCCAAGTGAGTCAAAATATTTTGTCATTTGCAAACTTCTCTCATTTCGCTTAACATCATGAGAACTTTTGGGAGGGATGAGGATATGTTCAGCACAGATCCATTTTCTCCAGGAATGCTGGAGAGCTCTGTGAACTACAGTCTAGATTAACAAGTCCATGCTCTCCTTGGTGGAAGGGATCCCACTCTGACAAACAAGTATAATGACTCTCTGTGCCCATCTAACTAAAAAAGATGCCCCTTGAGTGCAATCGGGTGAGCAAGCCTCATATATCACTTTCTGATTTATATAGGGAAAATTTCCATTTTATGAAAACTGTGTCTATCATAATAAAACAATGAAACACTACAGTTCCCAAAGAGGTTTTAAAGCATTAGCTCAAGTTCCCTTCTTGTCATAAGAACAATGGGGCTCAAATTATAGGGTGCTTAAGCACCTTTTGTAATACAACTGTAGAACAAGTTGCCGCAAAATCAACCCAAACCCTGTGATTGAACTCTTGTACTGAAATCAAACTAAAATATTCCATTTCTTTTATTTTTTCTGTATAGCTGCTTTCACTTCAGTCTGCTACCAGATGCTTATTTTCTCTGACTGTCATATCCGTTTAGCAAGCATTTTACTCGCTTTAAAAATATTTCCACTTAATCATTTCACTTGACCAAGGTGATTTTTTAACATTAGTTCACTCTGAGTAAACTTCTAAGTTCTAATCAAGGCAAGTTCAGCACCTGTTTTTCATCCAAATCTCTTTGTATTCACTGATCTCTTGATGAGAGAGTAATTTAACTTTTATCTTTCGTATATCATCTATAATAGGTGTTGTACAAATATTTGTCTGTACCTTCCACACCACCATCTTTCAAGTTTTCAAGAGAGCACTGCAGTATTAAATAAAAAGCTTTTTATGTTTGGGGGATTTTCCATTTGTTTCCATTGGGTTTTGTTTGGGATTTTTTTGTTTGGTTTGTTTAGGTTGTTTTGTTGTTGTTTTTGTTGTTGATTTTAAACCTGTGATATCCATATTCTTTATCATAAGATAAATCAGGTTGGAAGGTGGACACTGAACCCTCTACCCTGATGCAAGACTGCACACTGTCTCCATGGTGCTGCTTAGCTACCTCCATTGGAAGCCTGCACCTCTCTCATTTCGGTTTGTCCCTTCTGTCCTGCATGCTCCTGATCTATCATTGACATTTGTAAATTTTACGTAAGTTCTCCTGTTCTCTTTTCCTTAACCTATGCACCAGGTTGACAGTCACTCTGCAGATGTACTGCACAAATTCTGCAAAGCATGCTCAGGCTACCCATATCTGCTCAGAGTTGATGCTCAGGTGTCTCCAGCAGCCACTGTGAGTGTTAGTGAGGACAACATCTCATTTTGGGTTCTGGAGAAGTATTTACCCAGCACTCCAGCTTAGAAGGAAGTGATAATGTCCTGATATATTCCCCTGAAGGAACTCTGAGGCCTGAAGCCTTGTATTACTTAAAGAAAATGCTCTTTAGCTAGAGTTTATTGCTGTAATCCATGTAAAATACTAATCTTTAGTCTTTCTAAGACAATAATATCATTGAGTTGAAAGTTTCACTGTTTCTGAAGAAACTGCAGGGAGTATTCATTATGAAAAATAGAAAAAATTTCTAGTAGTTAAGAAGCAATATAAGTAGTACCTTTGGATCATCCTGTATTTTTATATACTTTTTCTCTCAGACTAATTTCACTACAGTGGTTCCTCTATGAATAATGTTGGCATGATACCACAAGGTTCAATCATCACAAAGTGCTTCACGTGTCCGTCCCCTGCAGTGCCACTGCTTCTCCACAGTGGAGGCACCTGCTCTTCTACCTGTCAGGAATTCTCACACGAACCCTGAAAGTACACTTGATAAACATTCAGAATGGGAAAGTAAAAAATTGTATGTAGCATCACTGTTTTCTTCTCATAGCGCTACACCTTTCATTTTCATCCACCAAACCTACTTTAAATCCAGTACAGCCTTCTATGATTTATCACGTCTAGTTAAAATACTGACACTTGTTCTTAGTCTTGCCTGTAAGTCAGGATAGATTACTCAGAGTACTTCCTCTCAACCTGCGAGTTCAAGAATCTGATACATGTGGAAAAAATAAAACCTATTGAACTATATCTATGTTTACCAGTTAAAACTTCAGAAATAATCCCTAGTCTTGTTCCAAGAGGAATTCTGCTGCTGTTGTGCTTTCACAGCATGGTCGCTGAGCTTCTCCAAGCTCCTCCTATGAATGACATGATCTTTGGTTGCTTTGAAACCCATGTATAACTGACAGAGAAAAATCAAATTTGAGACATATTATGTCTTTACTTTGCATGCATAATTTATTTGATCCAGTCACATCTTACACAACAATTAAACCAGCCATAGAGTTATATGTCCCTTTGAGTTAAAACACGTGAATGGTTCTTAAATTCTCTTCATTAATCAGTAAAACAGGTCAAACACCTGGTACATATCAAAGTGTTTCATTCTATGGAATATACATCTTTTCTGAGTAGTCAGCTTTAGGTACTTGGGTTTGAAGTTCGACGTGTTAAATATTAATTCAGCTCTTTATTTTGCTTTTATCTTTACTTGAGACATGCTCCCATTTCCTCTAGGAAGTAGATTTTCATTGTCTGAAGTTGTTCTGTATTTTTAAGCTGTTCAATGGAATAATCATTATTTTCTGCACCTGTTTCCTCAGCTGTATTTTCCCCCATGAATCATTATTAAAGCATTGTGTAAAAAGAATTTTCTGAATTTATCCTAAGATTGTGAATAATTTTGGTCATACACAGCCTCACGTTTCAGGCAATTGTCTTTTTTTTATGTAGAATATTAACATTCCTCTAATTAAAACAACATCACCTCTAGTTTTATAACACCTAACTTCTGTGATGTTTTGTTACACAATATTTCTAGAAAGTAGTTTTAAGGAGTAACTGTCCCAGATGTCAGCATAGAAGCTGTTCTTGAAGTCTTAAGAAGTGCTTTGACATCTCCAGATGAAAGAACTAGGTAAGACTTAAGGGAATTCTCTGTATTTCTGGCAGTGTATTTAATTTGTTGGAGGATTTGACTTCTGCATCCTCTGAGTTTCAACAGCAAGTGCAAACATTTCCTTTTATTCTTTTCTGTAAACTCATAAAGAACTCTGGACGTTCCCTTTCTTATGGCCAAATATTATGCTGATTTTCTGAATCATTACGATATCATTAATTGTTTTGCAGCTCCTCCTCTTTTCTGATTTTTATTTAAGGAATGTATTTGTGGCATATGCAACAGATAGGAATAATTATGGTTAAAAACAGAGTATGTTGACTGGAAACTTTTTTAACCCATGTAGATATATTTGGAAAAATTCCCACCAACATTATTTCTTTGGGGAAAAAAAAAAAAAGGAAGGGGAGGGGGAATGGGGGATTTTAATACTTTCTGTTTAATACAGGAACATTTTGCAGAATATTTCACTTCCAAGCAAAAAGACAAAAAGAAAAGAAAATGAAAATAACTCTCTCAGATCCCCCCAGGGTTTCTCAGTCTGGTTCATTCGCCTGCTGTGCACTTTTGTAGCTTACAAGACTGGTCCGTCCTGGGAGACACAGCTTTATTAAAGACCCTGTCAAAGAGCAAGAGCATGAAGCATTGAAACTAGAGTTCCTTGGCCCTTGGCCACATCTTGGAGTCTATTGTCTGTTATCCCACCCCTACATAGGAACTTTGGTTCTGAAGTCAAACGTGTTTTAAATGGGAATGAACATGTTGAATTTGTAGCAGCCATATGCTGTCCTGAGCATTTGATAGGGTTGAAATGGTAAATTATGATTTTTTTGAGATGACAGATGTGTTAAGAAGTGGGATTTCCACAGTGCTGAATACATGTTGTTGTGGAGAAAAAAGTAATTATTACTCCGACATTGTTATGATCATAATCTGAAAGAAAACTTTTCTCTTTGCCAAGCCAGGCACAGGTGGCTTGATGACCTTTTGGATGTGTGCTAATAGTTATTCATTTCACTGGAAATGAACGTGCTAAGGTGTTTCATGTAGGTATGTACTTATTAAGTATGTAAAATAAAATGCTGCCTAAAATGTATTTTTCGTGTGTCCCCACTCAGTCATTTACTGAAAATGAACATCATCACAATTTGAAGATCAGCACACTTTAAACGTATTTCTTCACATCCAAGGAAATAACAACATAATGCTTTTTCCATCTTTTTTAATATGATCCAAAAGTGAAGTCTGTCTTTCAATGCACTGCCTATGAAGAGGGTGTGTTAACTGGTGTACATTGACTAAAATGTGTGCAAGTCTGAACTTTGATGCATGGGGTCCATCTATTAAATATGAAAATAAAGGCTATTTACCTGTCATGCACATTGTTGAAACCTGTTTTCTGTGTTAAAGTTTCACAGTCTTCTGTCAAAACTGAGGCTATTTCTCATTCTAAAAATAAATTTAAATAATTCATCTCTTCTATATAGTCTGGGTAGGAGTGTCCTGGTTTAGGACAATATTTGGTTTATCAATGGACAAAAGACGTATAGGGAAGGCAGCAATTTATTCAATGTAGATATATGGGGGAATGGATGGGTGTAATTGCCCAATTATGGCCAGCAGACGGCGCTGTGAGTGCCAGCCAAGACACACTCTGAGGAACACACACACGCGCGCGCATACACACACACACACCCCCTACAAAAGACCACGTGTAACCCAAGAAGGGAAGGGGGAAGGGAATAGAGGTTACACTATACCCCGGACCAAACAACTCCACCTCCTGCACACAGACCACGTGTAACTCGAGAAGGGAAGAGATAAAAGAATAGAAGTTACACCATACCCCCTGGANCAAGGAGTTATTAGAGTTTTCAACATCTACTGAGTATGGCTTGCAGAAGGCCTGACCAGCATATCAACTTCATCATGTCCAAGGCTGCATAAGTGCAAGTGGAGATACAGTGCTACCCTTCATTGGAGAAGTTACAGTGCAGTCTGTGTTTTCTCTGGGCAAAAGAGCTTATTCTGCACCTGTCCTGCTTCATGTTTACTAAAAGGTTCTAGGTGTTTCTCTGCCAACTATAGTTGCACTGCTGAGACAGGATTGGGCATCCTTCAAACAGAGGTAAGACAGAAGTGCCATACCTCAGCCCAAAGGAGAGCAGTTTATAAAAGATACTCCCTAAAAGGTCCAGCACCAGGTTAGGTTACCTCCTTCCTGCTTCAGAAGGTCCCACCCTTGAATTTGCTTCTCTGTGCTAAACGTAAGTAGTGTCGGTAACTTCTTCATACCAACCAAGCTTTTTGTTAAACTTCAGAGTATTCACATTTCTATAGATTCCTTTTTATTTAGCCTGAAAAAAAAAAAAAAGACACTACTCCACTCCTGCGTGAAAAACTGCTGAAATGAAGGGCCAGTTATCCACCAGAAATAGCCAACTGTGTGAAATTTCTCTCAGTACCTGACTGCAAAGCAGGTTCATATGGGAAGATCCTGTGAGTATAAATAGCTCTTTTGTAGCCTGACAGGAAAGGATTCCCAGAAGCCCACAGCAGTTACCTTTCCTCCCTACACATGTGGGGTCTCAGGAAGCCTAATAAGCCCCTGCTGCTTCCCAGTGCTGCCCATTAACACAGCTAATGGCTAACAAAGCTTTGCTGCAGCTTAGTTCTGCTTCTCCTGGGTTCTGCTGGCTCAAGGAGTGAGGTTTCCCACCACGAGCCTTCCACAAAATCATGCAATTCACATATAGATTTTGAATGCTGTGAATTCAGGCTCCATCATGGTGGAAGGGAACCTATGCCACTCTAAATGTATTATGAAGTACCCTAAAATACAAGTCTGCCTGAGGAGGTGCTGTATGTAGAATCTGAACTTGAATTAAACTCATGCCTGTATGACTAAGATGGAGAAACGGGAAATAGAGCTCTTATGAAAGGAAAAGCTTTCAAAGTCACCAATTTATATCCTTTGACTGAAACATACTCCTGTCATTGCCCCAGTCTTAGTAGAATGAATCTGTTTTATGCAAAAGTCTTAAACTGCTGTGAGCTTTGTAGCAACTACAAAGATGTGTTCTCAAATCTCAGAGGATTGTATAAAAATTGCTTCATACTTTAATTTCAGACATATGTTTGATAAACTGTTGATTGATTGGATTCCTGATCACATCCAGAACTCTATTTCTATCACCACAATTCAGTTCCAAACAAATTATTATGATGATTCTCCAAATCTTTTGCAACAGAGTCACAGCTTCAGGTTTTGTCTTGGGGTTTTATTTCTGTTTTGTTTTGTTTTGTTTTCCCTTCATCTCATACTACTACAACAAACAAGATGTAATCAGAAAGATGCAAACTGTAGACGGAAGACTACAAGCTCTGAGTTCTGTAGAGACTCTGCGGAGGGTACTGGCAGACCAGATGAACTCCACAACTGTAGGTTTACGTAGACCCCAAATTAGAGTTGTTCTTCACAGAGAAGTGAAAAAACTGTGAGTGGTGATGAACTCCAGAGCCCTATCAATGAAGATCCATTTCCTTAAGGTATAGGCCACGAATCAGCAAACTTCCCTTTTGGAGCATAATCTTATGCTCTGGGTCAGCAGCCAGCCTAGGAGAGCGTTACTGACTCCCTTCTGATCTCTCCAAATGCTCTTCATAACAGACCTGGAGCAAGATGTCTGCTTTGATGAAAGCAGACACAGACAGATCCTGTGTGGCTAAGAGCCCCATAAATTCAGACACCTCTTGGTCCAGAGAATTAAATGTGAATTTCCTTCCTGTGTGTGAAGCCTGGAAACAATAACAATACCCCTTAGCAATCACCAGGCAAAGCAGAGGTCTTCATATGCATGATTAGTGTGATAATTTAACAAGTGATCTATAGCAAAGGTACAGCAAGTGAAGTGGAGGTTTTGTTTGTTGGCGAGTAGACATGCATCTGCTTTCCAACAAACAGCACACCCTCATCTCCAGGAAGACAGCCTGATATGGACATTACTCTGACTTAATTTTTAAAATATTTATATATGTACTGTAGTCCTTCATGACCTCTGCAAGAGTTAATTGGAGACACTTAGTCTTTCTGCTGGTTTCTCACTGTGGTAAATATTTAATCACAGAGGGAAATGTATCTTTACAAGAGGAAGCATCCGTCACTAGCTCTTAAAAACAGCACAAAGGGCACTATTACCTAGAAGTATTTTAGTCTGTAGTTTATAAGTCAAGAAAGGTCTATCTGATTATTTCTGCAGTAAAATAACAGTCTCTCTCTCTGTGAATTTAATCCCCTCTTCTCTGGAAAAAAAATAAATTTAATATGGAATTGAATATGGAATAACTTTTCCTGGCTAGTTTATGACTAGATTTTGTAGTAGGATGATAGGTACTTGATTAAGTGGCCGGCAACATTTAATTTGGTTTCTAAGACTGAAATGTAGGTAGGAACTGTAATGACAGCACAGATTTTAGTACTACTCAAAAAATTTCATGCCATCTAAGGTTGCCTCTGTCAGGACAGAGTTTTTAGTCATCACGCAAGTGTGAGAGTATTTGAAATAATTTAGAATAAAGTTTGACTGATTGTAGTGGTTTGGGGACCAAAGAAGAAGACAAAAAAACAAAACAAAACAAAACTCCTTTCCTCTCCTCAGGTTGGTGAGGGGCAGGGAGAGCCCGGCAGAGTACTGGGGATACTTCTTTTCCTCAGTTTCCCATCAGCCCCTGGGGGCTTGGGGGGATACCTGGGAAGGAAGGTGGAGACTCCCAGGACCATGCAGGGAGCTCTGGGAGTGGACTGAGATATAGAGGAACTGGGGAACGAGTCCTCTGCCTCTTCTGGGTTTTTGGCAGGGGGATGAAGTGCTCCCTCTCAGCACTGCTTGCCCAGAAAACCATCATGGCTCCTGCTGCTCCCACCTCTCCCTACGGATTCCTGAGGTTGGTGGGCACTGTTTCCAGCTGAGAAGACCCCTGAGAAAACCTCTCCACAGATGCTGCAG
>VYZS01034491.1:0-13198 GCA_013400695.1 Neodrepanis coruscans
CCACTCCATCCCGGCACGGACCCGTTGGTCCACCGGCTGTGGCCGGGGCCGGGCCGGTCCCTGGCCGCAGCCGCATCCCCCACGTGACCACGTTCCTGCATGGCTTGCCCGTGGCTGTGCCCAGACGCAGTGCCGGCAGTGGCACAGGAACCGGCGGGGATGGCCTGGCGGTTTTTCCCGGCAGCAGCGCAGGCGTGGCTTCATTGCTGCGGGCGCCAGCAGCTGCTGGCATTTCCAGGGTGGCCGCCTGGCCCTGGCTCAGGACCCAGCTCGGTACTGCACGCATGCGCAGTGGGTTTTCCGTGCACGTGGAATGGAACCAGACAGAACTGGCCCTTCACAGCCAGGAAGCTGCCTGCAGCGAATGGCTACTGCTAGCATGAGTTGAGGCAGCCCTGGTATTGGTACTGGGACCCCCTAGGGTGCTGGGAAGGGCCTGCGGATGGCCCGCATCCCCTGCTCGGGGCTTGGCCACATGGCTGTGCCACCATTTTGGCTCGTAGCGGAACTCTCGCTAGGGGTGGTTCCCGGCCACCCAATCTGGGGGTGACCTGTGGTTGGGAGATGCTCCAAGACTACGCGATATTGGTCCCCTATAAAAGGGTGAACGCGGTGGCCGTTTTCTCTTTCGGGATCGGCAGTCAGGACAACATCTCCAGTCGTCTCCGTGCTGAGGTTTTCCAGCAGCGTGGGCAGATCTGTGACTCCAGTAGCAGCGGCATGGGCTGAAGACCACATCTTTCCATCAGTGGTGGTATTCCTTCCTGGGGAAAGGGAGGGTGGGCATTCGGGTTCCTTTAATTGTTCCGGTATTTTTCAGGAAACTCCGGCAAGGACCCAAAGCCATCCTAGCTTCCTTCCTCACCAGCCACTGGCCCCTGAAGAGATTAATTTGTCTGTCTTTGTGTTTTATTGTCGGTTTTCTCTGTATGTGTGAAATAAAGCTTGTTGTTTGGGTTTTTTTGTGTGTGTTGTTTGAGTTCTCTTGTTAGTACCACGCCTCCTAGAGGTGTAAAACCACTACACTAGGAATTTGAACTTGACCCTTTTTTTTTTCCCAGCATTCTCAATCAGATTCAAGAATCAACTTTTTGGAGCACAATATTCCATGAAATTGTAATGGCCAAGTAGTTTCTGTTCAGAAAGTCTCTCCCTCTATCACTGGAAGCACATTTATATGTCATATGTGCCAATCTATAGACCCCTTAGAAAATACCATCAACAAAAAATTATATCACAAGAGAGAGAACCCATTGTTTATCATACCTGTATACAGTGTAACAAATTAATCAACTCAACAAAACTAAAATCTGAATGACATGCTAACATTAATTTCATAAATAGGTGTCTCATTTTTAATTATGTTTTTGTGCTTTTGATCACATGAAAAATGGATGTCCTTTGTATCTTCAATGATAAAGGACAGTATCTCTTGAAAGATCATTTGGACTTATACCGAATGTGATTACACTGTTGCCAGCTTGAACAAGAAAAGAAGTGAGACAAACATGCAGTGAAGGGAAAGCGTAACTTTACTGGTGATGTCCGATGACCCAAAGAGGAAATTCATAACAATCTCTCCATTTTTATAACTTATAGTGCCCACCCATCACACACTATCCAACTAAATCCCATCTTACTATTATGCCCCTTAAACACCCAACAGGATGGTCCCTTATTACCTATCCCCACCCCAGTCCAGCCCTACTAGGCCTAGAAGCCTAACTCTATGTTTTGACTTACTACCCCCCTTATCTATATAGAAGAATGCAAACATGTGAAACACAGGCCGTCCTTTGCCCTCAATATTCTAAGTTATTCGGCTATCTAGCTATAGTGAATTCTCAAATCTTAAGCATACCCCTTAAGGCATCAATACGCCCATAGTAAACAGTACAACAGACATCAAAACAGGATGAAGAGCCTTCCCTGTGTTCAACTCCCCTTGCACATCCTGAAATGGATGTCCCACTAGCTCCTGTGATCCACAATGCCTTTGCAAGCACCAGAGATGTCTTCTGTTTGGCTGATGAAATAATCTCCTTTACACTCCCCTGAAATAAAGTGTGTAAAAGAAAAAAAGAGGAGAAAGATAAACCTAAACTTTCCATTTTCATTTATGTTCTACTGATTTAGGTTGCCTTGGTTTTAATATTTCTTCCATTTCTAGGAACTGGCTCAAACTGCTTTGCTACTTCTTGGGAGTAATGATCAAGCCAGCAGACCAGCAGATGTCTCTTGTACAAGAGATAGATTTGGTGTCTTCACTCACTGTAAACATCTGTGTTAGTCTGGATATACATTCCTATTCATCAAAGCCTTCTGGGCAGAATTGATACTGTTTGAAGATACGAAAGTCTTTCATTATATTAATACAATCGGTCCTTAATTAGCAAGATATTTTTCTTTAATTAAAGATTTCAAGAAAGGGATCAGAAATCTATTGTAAACTTTTGCCAGCTTATGGTCTTCATGCAGGGTCTTATTCAGTGTGGTTTAACTGACAGGGTCTCTGGGGTTCTTTCATCATCAACAACTATTTATATTTATGCTGTAAAGAACAAACTATAAAATATATCTTTTGTCACAGAAATCTTGACAGTAAGCAGGCAGCTGTGCACCAAGATCCTTCCTTACAGCTTGTATTGTCATTTTGGTCTACCATGTGTTGCCTCCTAATTTATACCTAGGTTATTTATTTGAGACAGAGGCTTCTGATAATTGTTTTTGTATAGTAACTAACACAATGAGATGATGGTCTTCCTGAAGAGAAAGGTACTATACCACGCTGTGAATGGAAAAAGAGGCAAGAAAATTAAAGGGTACTTTTTTGCTGGGATTTTATCTGTCTGACTTTCCAATGGCTCACTCCATTAGGAAATAAGATGCTATGAATACACACACACATACAGCTGAACCCTTGGATTACTACAGGAAGGATTAGTAGCTAGATATGTACCAAGGATGCTTACTGGCTCTGGATCATAGCAACTGAGCCTGATTTATCATCACTAAGCAAGATGCCAAGAGATGATTCTAAAATACTGGGAGGTGGGGACATACAAAGGAATTAGTATTACTCATCTCAAGACATGTTTCATGTGAATATATTTGTGGATTGGCCTTGTGCATTCAGGTTGCAGTAAGGAATCTCTATTGATATAAAATATTCAGGATAAAATCAGACACTTAAAAGATAACTCTAAATGTACTCAAAAAGAAAGCAGCAGAGAATCTTTAAAGAAAGCATTTGATTTCTTCCTCTCTCCTTCTTTGTATAACTAAAGAGTGATCCGTGCACAGTCATCATACCTTTCCTCCCTTAGATACCAGACTAGCAGCAGAGGAAGTCCAGGGTCATGTTTCTGGAGGCCATGAAAGGCCAGTTTGTGTTCAGTAGTACTTACCACCAGTTCTCTCAGCCATGCTTTGGTCTTGGCCTAGGCTTTCTCCATAGACACCAGGACTGTGGAGATGTAAGTACCCAACCGTGCAGCTGTGGATCAGTTAGGCTTTGAATATAAATGTCAGGACTCAAGGAGAGACTTTTACAAGATCACATGATTGACCAGTGGTTGATTGCCAATGGCAACACCGTTGGCAGGGGACAGGGGTTAACCACTGTCTTCAGCTTTTCCTAGTGGATTCAGTTATCTGGTGAGGCTCTCAGAGTCTGTCTCTTTAGAAAAAGTCCTCAGCTAACTTGAGGAATGCATTAACACTCCAACTGATGTGTGTGTTCTGTGTTGTCTCCTATTCTGTGTTCTTTGTTCTATTCTAAGATTGATCAAATGCCTATCACACTGCAAAAGTAAGCTGCGAAGAAATCATGAAAACAACAGAAATTTCTCCTTTTCTCTACCACCTTGTCCTCAAATTAATGCAGGAATGTTAGCAAACTTCACCGTTCCATTTGTGATGCTTGATATATCCATTAATCATTGCTAAAAAAAACCCAAACAACAAAACAAAAAAACCAATCCAAACAACACTGATCCACAGGAGGTTTCTCCTGTGATTTCTAAAGCCTTGCCAAAATCCTGTGAAGTTCTGCCATCTGCACTGTAGATTGTGTCTGCATATGACACTGTCTCAATGACAAGGCAAATGTATGTCATCAGTGGTGGCAATGAAAAAGCAGGAATTAGTGCATACCTGCAACATATTCTGAATTAGACAGGTAAACCTGAACACAACAAAATGGTGGTGAAAAATGTTGATCAGCTATTTAGTGGTTATGTGGCTTACACACCAAATTCATCTGGTGATTAGTATCACTCTTCCTCTCAGGAAGGAAGGCTTCAGTGTATTTTTCAGACTTGATTAATAATTTACTCGGCATCTGGAAGTCATAGCAAAACAGCTCATATGGAACGGGAGGATGTGAATTGTTTGCCTCTCCCAGACACTACCAGGTTATTATTCACAGCTAAAATACTATTTGCAAAATATTTGTGTATTTAATATTTTAAAGAGCAACTCTGGCACTTGGGTTGATTTCAGCATTCTCGAGGCAGAGGGGGTTGTGTGTATGCTAAAGAGACTGTCATCTGGAAGATGTGCTCTCATCACCAACCAAACCAGCTGAAAGAGGATTTTAATATGCAAGGAGGCAGACACTAGAATAAGGGAAGATTAATGTGAGCTCAGTGCCTTTTGAATGAAGGTTATCATCCATGGAAGACAAGGGGAACCCTTTCAAGCTGGATCTTCAGTCACACACAGGGGAAACAGTCTGCCTACTCTACATAGGGCATTGCTGGAGCTCAGGTCAGAGTACATTAAATGGAAAATAGTTGCTTACAGATTTTGGAGTTGTACAGGAGATGCATTTCTGTCTTTCTGCAGTTACCACTCAGTGATGACTTCAACCAGGTTGTGACAGCTTCCACAATCATCTTCTAGGAATTCACCTGCTAGTATAACACAGTATTTTAACCTACCTACAGTGCCATGCTACTTATTTGCTGAATGCTATCTGCAATATTTCTTCTCAGAGTTGCAGTTCTATTTGCCAACTATGAAAGACTGAAATGTTAATGGTTAATGACTCAAACAATCATCCATTTGCAAAAGCAGCAGGGTGCTTTGCTGAGGTCAGGTTTGCACCACCCCCCTAACCAGCTGAAGGGGAGGAGGAGAGAGGGTTTTTTGTGTGGTGGTGAAACCTGTGATCTGCATAAGACAGAGGGGGTGAACACTCAACACTGGAGGCTACCAGCTTGGTTTTGACTCTCCCTGTGGAGGCGGGATAGTGCTTTTTATTATGCCAATGTCCTCCCTTACACAACCGTCTCAGTTGTAAAATTCTCCCCTTTCCCCCAGGGAAGGTACTGGGACACTGACCCGTAGTCCTGGAGGTATTCATCCCTTCTGATGGGGCATAACTGGCTCAACTACGCTGATGTGAGAGGCAGTGTTATGTCTTAAAAGGAGTCAAAAACAAAGACCTCTGAAGTGCCTCCAGATTCATTTCTGGGGCCTTACGCCAGAGGTCTGTGCATGATTCACGGTGTTGCAACAGATAGATGCGTGTTCCCACATAAACCAAAACATATATTATTAACCCACCGGACTTTGTGTCACAGACTTCCTACATCCCTGATGAAACAAGACTGAAACTATCACTTCAACCAGTGGACATCTAAACCGGAACAATCAAGACTTGTTGCTGGATCCACAGGCGGTAGTATCTTTCTATTCTTATCCTTTCCTTTCCTTGCTTTTCCTTATATATCTTCTAAAGTGATACCTTTATACTTTTATGTTGCTATATCACTGTAGATAATAACCAAAACAGCTACATACATCGCAACCAAGTTGTTCTAAAATAAACCCTACATATTTATTTCTAAACACTGATCATTCAGCATTGTTTCACTCTAATTCGTCCCGAGGGATCTATTAACAAGAAACTGAGTTACCCTCACCTTCAGGGGCGGGTTGTAACACCAACCACAGATTCTTAAGAGCTGCTAAGAGGTCTCATTGTCTTATCAAGAGGTTTTTAATAGAGGAGAACATTTAATCAACTGAAAAGGGAAAGGAAACTGCCAAATGCTGAGTCACATCCAAGGTATAACTTTTTCGTTTTTAAGAGACTGACGTTGCTGCACCTGAAAAGCTGTATCTGCTGTGATCATTCTTGGCCTTCACAACAATGACATTCATAGAGTGATCAAGTTTATGTACCTAAATCTACAACTTGGCCTACAACAGAAAACAAACATTCTCTTCTGTTTATTTGACCCTGGCATGTGGACTATACTCTCATTACTGTTAATAACCACTTTCAGCATGCAACATTCACTGTGTCTAAACAAGACTGGCTTTCCCCTGAGCTACATTCTGCATATACATAGTTCGAGATATTGAAGAAAAAATTAGCTGGAGTAGGAGGATGAACTAGATGATCTCCCAAATTCTCTGTGAAGACCTGGTGTATAAGAGTAGTGGCTGGGGACAGTACTGACCTGAATGACAGTGTCCAGACACATGGCAATTCTGTACTTTGCAGTGGCAATCTTAAGGATGTGCTTTACAGATACCTAAACAAGGATTTGGACCCTAGGCAGTATCCCAGAAATAAGGATGACAAAGATGGCAAAGTAACTGAATGGGAGATGAGTAGTGAGTTTGTGGCAGAGCCAAGACTTACCAAGTAATCTGGTTGTTGTTCATTTATTCATTCTGCCTCTCCTGGCTAATTTGACAGCCATAAGGAAATTGTTGGTGAGGAAAGCAGTGCGAGCATGCACAATGTGCTGTGATTAGGAAGGGCACTGCTGGGGAGAGGAGCATCAGATCAGCCAAGCAGAAGTTTTCCATGTATTCCCTCTGCCTTTTCTCCTGATAGGGACTTGCCTTTTATTCTTAGCTCTTTGCTTTCAGTCCTATTGTTGCAGCTTGCTCCTCTTCTCTAAAATGTAAAATTCAGCCTCTTTCAGTGCAATGGAAGCAAAGGGAGCTAATGTTCCTTCTGCTCCTAGGAGGATAAAAATGCCACAGCACTAATTCTGTATGGCAGGGAGGGGACAATCCAGCTCTCAATAAGCAAAATAAGTCGTAGTGACTGAAATAGCAAACAGGGCTTGGCAGGAGATCCAGACAGTTTGGTTGCATATTCACTCTCTGTTAGTCCTAGGGTGCAACTGAGGATCCCAATCAATGGCCAGGATTTGGTGTCCCTGACACAAACGGGTCCCATATGCTGTCTAGGGTCAGGTCATCTCCTTGCTGCATTTTAGGAGTCCTTTCACCTATTTATATTGTCCCCTCTGTATTTACAATATCTAGCCTTGCAACAGAGCAATTGAGGCTTCCTGCACCTTGTCCCTCCCCAGTTCACTGGCTGGGCATGGATGTGAATTAATCTTATGAAAGGTCCTGCTGTTTCTGAGGGGCAAAAAAGGAACTAACCCTGAAGAATGGGCAACCTGCAAGGGTGAACAAATACATTCAATAGTGTTGTGCACTAGGCAGTGTCTGGATGGTCAGTGAAGAAATCAGGTAGAATTTCTTTAGATTAGTGCTGAAAAGCACAAGGTTGAAAAAAAACACAGCCTGTCCTTGTTCTGTTAAAGTTTAAAATTACTCTCTTTCTTTGGTGGCAGGAGAGCAAGAACTCAGGAGAGAAGATCGAGATTTGTGTATTTAACTCCTTTAGCCTTGTGAAGCATAAGCTATCACAGAATCACAGAATTAACAAGGTTGGAAAAGACCATAGAGATCATCAAGTCTAACCTGATACCTATCAACTAACCTATCACCAACCTATTACCAAACACCATCCCATCATCTAAACCATGTCACTAAGTACATCATCCAACCTCTTCTTAAACACATCCAGGGATGGTGAATCCACCATCTCCCTAGGCAGCCCATTCCAGTGGGAAATCACTCTCTCTGTAAAGAAGTTTTTCCTAATATCCAGCGAAAACCTCCTCTGACGCAGCTTAAGACTGTGTCCTCTTGTTCTGTCACTGGTAGAATATATATATATATATATTCCAAGGCAGACTTTCAGAAGTTGCAATCACAGCACTGATTGTTTGCATCTTAATCCCCTATAAATATTTTCCAGGACAAATGGCATGGTTCAGAAGTTATGAAGAGGGACAAGATCCTGAAAAGCATTAAGAGCAAGTAAGTAAGCAGATACAACAGAAAATGCAATTATAGTAAAGAGAGCTTTGAAAAAAATAGAGATCTTACAAGCCAGGGTTACTTTAGCTTGCAGTAAGGGAAGATTAATAATGAACATAGATTGCTCAAATGAATCATATCATAATGCATGCCCTGAATGTCTTCTGATGGGTGGCTAGACAGAATTTAATGCCACCAACACTGGTGATTGAACTGGCATACAAAACAGGTAGGAAGGAGGTTCGGTCAGAGAAGGGCACAGGCAGCATCTGTCAGTAGGAGGGCAAAACCCACCTCTTGGAGAACAGCCATATCCTCCAACCTGTGTTATGGGGGAGAAAACCAATGAAAAGAGAGCAGTCAATTCTCAGACAAGGGCAGCCATGTCAGGTTGCATGGAGACTGATGGATGTGTTCAGGAGCAATCTTTATCACCTGGAGCTTCAGTGTGGATAGCTGCAGTTATATCAATTTAGGAGCCTGCACAAAACTGCTTTTCTGCCCTGTAGGCTGCTCAACCCAAACAACATTTTGAATTTGCAATTTGGTTAGAAACCTGAGTATTTCACACTGTAGATAAGAGTACTAATAGGTGTTTTTTATATAATATCCTTTTCCCTGATACACAGGTAGCTCTTCAATTTACTGGCTAAGGTAGCAGAGTTTGCTAACTGGCACCTGATAAATGCCATGTCTTCCTTCCTGTGACACTTGTCAGTGAGTAAATTTAGTGCAAGCTATTGAAACATTGCTAGGTGATGAACAAATGTCATACAGGGCTGACTGGCTGGACTAGAGCAGCCACAGTTTCAGAGACTGCCCACACCTACCAGCCCCATTGGGGCCAGCTGTGTTGTTCTGTCATGTCTCTCTTACCCAGACCATGAAAACTGTGACCAACACACCAGGGAAAAAAGAGGCAGAGCCTATGAAACTGGTAAAAGCTACAGAAAAAAAAAAAATCCTGCTCTGACAATAGGCACAATCTGAAAACAAAAAAAACAGAAAAAAAAACCCAAAACCAAAAAACAAATCAAACAAAAACCCCAATCCAACAACAACAAAAAACACAAACAAAAAAAGAGCGTCTCATTACCCTCCTTGCTGGATAGATGAAAAACTAATTAAAAAAGCAGCAGGAGAAGGGATGTGACACAAAATATCATAGCAAAAAGCATGCCCCCACTTCTTCTATTTTTACAGAATTTGTGTACATTTTAAAGACCTATCCAGCAGATGCTATAGGGGACAAAGTCAAAGAAGCTGCTAGACCTGGGACCAATGTTTCTGCATGTGTGAAGAAAAGGTGACATTTTCAGCTGCACCATGCCTGTTCTTTGCATTCTGACTAAATCATAGTCCATTGGGCACCGTAGCCATGGATAATGGGGCAGGCAGTTTTAAAAGGGAGCAGAGTTTATCAGCAGCATAGGAAGGAAGGAAGGAAGGAAGGAAGGAANAAAAGAATGAGAGAATGAAGGAAGGAAGGAAGGAAGGAAGGAAGGAAGGAAGGAAGGAAGGAAGGAAGGAAGGAAGGAATTGCTGTATTGAAGATATAGAAATTATGTGTCAAAGATACAGCAGTAAACAACATGATTATAAGAAACCTATTGCCCTAACAGATTCTATGACTAACAGCAAAAATGTACTAGGTAAGTGTGAATTCAACTATTAAAAACTGCCCAGGAAGTGCATTATCATGGTCCTGTATGACATGTGAAGTAAACCTATCCCTTCAAATTAATTCTTAGTCTGATGCAGCCTTTGTTTCAGGCATCACTTCTTTGTCATGTCTTCTGTATTGAAGGTATGAAACAAGAGAACATCTGTAAATAAACTAAAATCTGAAAATTTTGCTCTGAAAAGTTACAGATTACACACTCCTGTATTCAGCAGATCTGCATCTATGTCAGTCAGATCCTCTCTCAAGTGATTAAAACAAGCTTTCACTCACAGAAGAGCTGACATGGCTCATAGAAATATTTATGTAATGCAGAAGGAGTAGAATATATTCATTATGTTTCGCTGTGATTAAAACTGTAATAGGAGCTGACCATTCAAATATTCTCCACAAAATAATCAAGGTTTGAGCTGGCACTCTCAGGTCAGGAAAGGGCCATGGTGCCTGCTGTCTCACATGTATCACTGTTGTATATCCGCTGGTTGCAGGGACAGGACAGCACATCCAAAATGGAGAGTCAGAAGAGGGAGAAAGGCTACCATAAATACCTGTAATTTGGGCTTGAATCTTGTAAACACAGGCAAAGTAGTAAACCCTGCATGTAGTCTGAGCCTTGTGTATGATTAAGAGTATCTTTTAGTCCATATGTATCAGGGCTACGCAGCAGCACAGGAGCTGCTTTCAGATAGCACACTCTGGGCCACTATCTTTTTCACAGAAGCAACTAAGTCCATTTTTCTCAGAGAAATAGACAGCAGTGCTGGGAAGAACAAACATGCAGCAAATTGTCTCACACAGATCATAAGTCTTTATTTGTCTTCAGCTCTGCTTGCCAGAGCAGGTGGATTTCACATCTTTAAAAGCCCTTTGCTTCAGTTATCATTTATAACTCTGGATATGTTTACAGGTTTCCTTACTCCTTCTCTGCACACTTAAATTGAATTTATTCCTGCTCTTCTTCCCTTCTTTCCTTCCATTCCTCCCCACATCTTCCCTTTCAGCAAGCTTGTCCTGAGGAGACCTATTCTGCAGAAAAACCCTTGTCTGATTTTATGAGGATGTTTCTAGTGTATGCACAGTCTGCAAGTATTAGTGTGTCACTATGTAATATTTCATTGTTTTTTTGAAGCTTAGAACAGTGTTTCCACATCGGCTTTTTGGAATTCTAATATGCAGTCTGGATTTCAAAGGTGTAAATCTTACAAATACCTCTTTTTATAGATCTCATTGAGATCTGAAATAAAGCCCCCAGAAGTCTGGTAGAATAGAATAGAATAGAATAGAATAGAATAGAATAGAATAGAATAGAATAGAAAACTTATGTTGAAAAAGACCTTTAGTATCACCAAGTCCAACCATTAAAACAGCACTGCCAAGTACCACAAAACCATATCCTTCAGTGACATATCTACATGTCTTTTAAATACCTTCTGGGATGGGGACCCAAGCATTTCTCTGGGCAGCCTTTTTTGACAACCCCTTTGAAGAAATCTTTCCTAATATCCAATCAAAACCTCCCATGGTACAACTTAAGGCTGTTTCCTCTTGTCCTGTCATTTGTTACATGTGAGAAGAGGCTGATCCCAACCTCACTACAACCTCCTTTCAGGTAGTTATAGAAACTAATAAGGATCCCTTTTCTCCGGAATATACAACCCCCAGCTCCCTCAGCTGGTCCTCCTAAGGCTTGCACTCCAGCCCCTTCACCAGCTTCAGTGCCTTTCTCTGGAGACACTCAATGTCTGTCTTGTATTGAGGGGCCCAAAACTGAGTTCAAGGATTCAAGGATTCGAGGTGTGGCCTCACCAGAGCTGAGTACAGGGGAATGATCACTGCCCCGGTTCTGCTGGCCACACTATTGCTGATACAGGCCAGGATGCTCAGCAGAGGTGTAAGAGATGAGATTTTACTTCAAATTAATTTATAGGTTTGTATTTTTTAGCTGTAATAGAAAAACATTGCAGTAGGGCTTCTGTGAGCCTCCCAGCTATAAAACAACCCAAATGATATCTATTAGTGTTGCTACAGAGCCAGAGTAACATTTTAGGATTGAAAGAGATATGTGATATCACAGATATTTCCTGTCTGCCCTAGCAAGAGAAATGAGCAACAGGGTGCTGGAGCTCATTTCCAGGGATGGGAAGGGTTAGGGACACAAAGAAGCTCAGGAACATGCTGATGCCCCTTTTCTGTCCTTGGGGTTTCACTACAGATCTTTGGCATCTACTTATATCGAGTAAAGATGAAAACCCCAGGTTTAAGGAGACAGGCTTCCCATCGAGAGAGGTGATGGAGGGTTGCTGAACATATACAAGTCTTGCCCTGATAAAGTGCTTCCTAGCTTTCAACATCAAGGGTGAGACCCTATTTCAGCTGTGGTAGGGCTGCATACCATGTAATTCCTTGGGAACAATCTCTATAAGAACTTTGGCATAGACAGACAAAAGGTAAAGAAGGGATACAAGAGATGAGAAAGGTTGCTGAGTGTATGAAAACCCTGCTTTTTGACACATGGGATTTGCATGTCCCAGAAACTTACAATGTCTAATGAGGAAACCCAAAGGCTGAATAGGGGACTGAAGCTGTCCTTGAACTATTAATTACCTGTCTACCAGTGCAGATTCTTTCAGCTCCACTAAAAACATTACTGTCCTTTATTTCATATTGCAGTAAGGCTGAGCTTAATACTCTGGTTGTTGAATCACTTTGTTTGGCTTTGTTGCTTTTACATTGTCAAGACTTTATTTCTGTTCAGCAGCATGTACTCCTCACCTTGTTGCATGCTGTACTAATCAAGATTTTATTATGTATTTTCAGATCATCCCCACAGTGTGCAGAGTTCTGCAGGGCTTTTTTAGCCCACCACATCATAAGAGCTTACTCCAAATGTTCCTGGTAGGGGTACTGCATCTACTTATCCTGATCGTCCCTTGGAAAAATGAAATTGTTGAATTGTGAGTGCAAGGTTCAAGGTCCACTGCATATGAAAATAGAATTGATTACTCCCAATGAACAGAGGCTTGAAGCTCTTAAGAACATTATACAACAAATATGTTGGCACATACTACGCATTTGGCATGATAAGTAGTTTGCTAAACTACTCCCTGCAGCATATTTTAATAAAGTGCTGACAGTTTGGCATCTTATTGGACAACTGCATTTGACGGCATTGGTTACAAATGACAGATGTTAAGGAAGGCATACAAAGTATTCTCTAATGTGGTAACTCCTTCACAACTTTCTCCTCTGTGTAACTGCACTCTTGGAATTTATCATAGAGAGCAACTAGAAATCTATAATGAGCACATGGTTTCCTGCAGTTTGGTATCTAGAAACTTCTGCCTCTAAGCTCCAACCAAAAAAAAAAAAAAA
>VYZS01034492.1:7549-25588 GCA_013400695.1 Neodrepanis coruscans
TTAACATTAAAAAAAAAAAAAAAAAAGAGAATGTTCAAGGTCAGTTCTTTCTCTTTTTCTACTAAAAAATCCCAAACTAAACCAAACAAAAAAACCACAACAGAAAATCCTTCTAATAACTTCTGAAATATTTGAACTGCAGCTATAATTTTTGAAACACTCTTGAAATCTAATTAATACATCGACGTAGGGAGAATCTATTTCATGACTTGCAGGGGAAAAGGGCATTATCTGCAAGATGCAATAACTCCTTTGAGATGTGGCAACGGCTAGTGGTACACCATGCAATTAAGAAGCTCTGGGTTCTTTAGGGCTCTATCCTGTCTGACCTATGGCAAAAATTAACAACTGCCTTGGGCAATAAAAGTAACACAGTTTGTAATCAGATAGCTTACTTTCTTGGCAGGGAATTATATATTAAGGAGTCTCAAAGAGAGAAAGAAGAAATGTAATTCAGCTAACAAAATGGGCCGGCATTTAGGTTTTCTGGCTGGTTAGGGTCATGGAGGAGGTTATGAAGGACTGTCCTCTTACTTTCTTTCTTTCTTTGAAGTCCAGCACACCTGAACTCAGGTGATAAAATTGATCTTTAAAATAAGTACAGTAACTTTACTTTGCTGAAAAATCAATAAAGCCCTTCACTGTGTCAGGTATTTACCTAACAACAATTTGCTTGACCTCTGTCACCGCAACTTGTCTCAGCTGATGCTTCCTTCAGTTTAAGGGGAAATTTCAGCTGCCCTGAATTATAGATTTGGGACCAAACAGTAATTTTTTAGTTCTTTCTTAGTGTGATTTTATAGTCTGTGTATGTCCACTTGTGTTATAGTGTATGTCCACACAGTATTTGTAAGTTAGATGGAGGTGTTTCCTGATGGACTTTCAACAGCTTTCCTAGAAAAAAAAAAATCCAAACCAAACAAAAAAAAAGTGCAACCAAATTAAGGAAAAAAACCTCAAATAAGTAACAAAACTACCAACTAAGAAAAAAACAGCCACTCTGATTAAGAAAAAAACCCTTGAATTTTACTATACTAGAGATGCTGGGATGCAGTTCTCTATATGTACTGTAAATCAGTGATCCAGTAACCGATAAAAAGTTTGGAGCTATGCCATTGTACTCCATCTCCTTTACTTATAGAATATTGTTCCCTTCATGCAAGAAATACGCCAGTAACAATACTAACTTCCATGATTAACAGAAGACTTGAGGGTTTTTTCTTTATTTCTTGGCCTTCTCTTCACACTAAGATAAGTCACAAATCAGCTTACACGCTGTCTTTCTACTACATGTAAAAAGAAATCCTTCCTTGCAAGTGCCAGATGCATGCAATGTTGTGAATTGTGTACTCCTGGAGCAAAGAGGAGAGGTGCACTAAAGTCTCCACTTCCAGCTAGAATTCAGATTCAGACTGCTCACAGGTCAGTGGTTCCTTCGCTATAGACTAATCCAAAATGAAGATGCATCACTTTTGCCCTCTGGAGAAACAGCTGGTTTGAACCTTAAACTAAAGGCTTCTTATTAATCTGCTCCATTTGGTTCTGTTTTGGTTTTGCCATTTTCTATGTTACTGCTATCGTTGCTGTTAACATTGAAATTGTTAATACTACTGTTACTATAAGAATACTAATCACCACATTGTGTTACATGAACATCATGTACACACTGCAAACCAAGAAAATCTGGTAGTGTCTTAGAAGACAGTTTCTTTTCATGCACCCAAAAGCTGGCATGTTTCCTTGGTTTCCTAAACCTTGGCTTATTTTTTAGCATATTTTTCTCCAGTGATTCATTTTTTTCTCCATCAGCCTTATTTATATCTTTATTCTTTTTTAGAATTGGCTTTTAAAAAGTACTGTTTAAACCTCTTCAACAACAGAAGCTGTTTTTCCAAATAGACTCAAATAATTTAAGTATGCTGTTTAAATGTTTATAGTTGCTTGCTCTGATTTTTTGAATGTATGTAATTTTTATCAACCTTGTTTATTTATTTTCTAGCCTTGCGTTTTACATACCTGTTCTATTCAGACACATAGGTAAGTATCCAAAAGAAAAGCGGTATTACAGTTTGTGGCTTACAGTATCTTCTCCATTACACATCCGGTCAGATGTTTTTGTCTAGTGCCTGTACAGGGGAACACAGGCAAAAGACAATTAAGACAGGATATTTGTCACTGTGTGGTAGAGCAACTTAAAACAATTACAAACCTTGTAATATACAATTTTGGGACAATGCAAGAACTATATATTTAAGCCATTTCAAGGCTTAAAAAGCACATTCTTTCCGAGTAATAAATCCACAGTGAAATTCCTGCATACAATGAAGAACAAAATACCACAGTGAGTCGATCTGTTGAAAAAAAAATCAACCTGTTCACAAAAATAAATGCTCTGTGTATGAAATATTATTGCAGATTAATAAATCTGCGTATACTTAACTGAAAACTATTTCTTCTTGTATGCAGGTGAATGGCACCGTGTGCTTCAGGTTAAACAGGATTTTCGATTAAGTACTGGAGACGGTATGTTCTGTTTGAAGGCTCCTGAGCTCGTAACGCAGCCCTTGAAAGGAGAGCGAGACAATAATAGACCGCAGCCACAGAGCTCGCAAAAGTCCACAGCGCAGCCTTATCGGCCGGAGCCTTGGAAGAACGGGAGACCTTTGTGTTTCGCCCAGGCAGCAGAGATTGTCAGCTTTCTGAAATGAATTGCAAGCCTAATCTAGAATCGCAGATCAATAAACAGAAATAGCGTTGCGCACCAACCCCCACCCCAGACACACAGGACCGTGGATTTCCTCCTCATACCGACGAGCAGCGCTGCACCGGCGGTGCCCAGGAGAGGCTCCTGCCTGTGTGCCCTCCAGCCTGGCTACCTGTTGGAAGCAAGGGCCGTGCCAGACAGGCCGGAGAGCCGCGTAATAGTTAAAATTTCACCTCCATTATGTACATACGCACATTTGGGGGTATTTGGAGCTAAGCACTCCCCTGACCGGGGCTGTTGCCTGGCAACAGGCGACCCCGCAGGGAGGGGTGGGGAGGTGGGTTTTGCCGCTCTCTTCAAGAAGCCCGGCTGGATTCGCTTGGAAACGGGCAGTTGTGTCTCCTCCTCTCGTTAAATCTGTATGGGCCCTGCGAAGTCCCCCCAGAGGAGAGAGTGTCGACATGAGGGGAAAGGAGGGAAAAAATATCAGAGAAAGGGTTTAACAAAGTCTAGAAAGTCCCCCAGAGGAAACGGCAGTGTGCTCTAAGGCCCCTGAGGAAATGCCCGCCGCCCACACCCCTCTTCCCCTCGTGTCTCCGTCCCTCTGCAGCGGCAACAGTAAAACACCTTAACTCAGCTCCGGGAGGAGGAGGGGGGAAGGGACCACCTTCAGAGTGCAGCTGGAACTGGAAGCTGTCTGCTTCAGTCGTTAGAAATATGTGGAGAAATTACCTATCATTCCCTGTAGAGACATCCAGCAACCATCCCAACCCAGCTTTTCAGTTCGGTGATAATATGCTCCTATCAGTTTTAATAGCCCCATGCTGGATTCAGGAGGTATTATGGATTGTACAGCAAGCATATTGTCATTAAATTAAATTTTCAGAACATTCCCCAGCTCATCACAAATACCACAGAGAGTAATCATAATCGGTTCTCAACACATGTGTAATTGCCTTCAGCTGGCGTTTTTTACAGTTGACATTGTTCAGCAGTGATAAGGTGATTGGTGATTTGAATACACAGCTTGTTTCATAGCTGCCGTAATTGAAATATGGTATGTGTGAATGGAAGATTACATTAAGACCTAGGATAATCACCTGACATGAGAGTAATTGAGTCTACAATCTGCCACTGAGTCTCTCAGGGAGGGCTGAAATGAAAAGAAGCCATTAGTAGATTATGCCACTGCTGGCTCGGCTCGGCGCTGCTCAGCTCGGCGCAGCGCTGGAGCGTCGGGATGGCATTCCTGGGCGGCGGTATGGGCAACGCTGGCCGGGCCGGGCTTGGCTCTCACCAGCCTCGGGCCAAGTAGCACTGCAGGGAAGAACAGCTGAACTTTTTCCTCGGGGCGGACGATTCGGGGAGGGAGCCTGGCTCCAGAACAAACACTCCTGCTGGGTCGGGAAATACTGCTTCGTTCCGGTAGTGGAGGCAGGAGGTCTGATCCCTCCATCCCACCCTTTCATGATGGGCGGTGTACAACATGAATTTATCCTTATGGGTTTAGGCGTGAATGATAAAACTCTAACTATTGTTTAACTGCTTATGGATAGATTAAATGTGTGGAGTCTTTAAAAAAACAAAACCAACCAAACAACACCCCCCCCAAAAAAAAACAACAACAAAAACCCCAAACCCAAACAAACAAACAAAAACTCAAAAAGAAAACAAAAAGGAGCTGAAGGCAATTGGATATGTTTCTGCAGCTGACAAGCATTCATAGGTAATCGTGATTTGGAATTTTAAACTTATTCACAGAATTGTCTGGGAAACTAAATCTGATGTTGCATTCTGTTTGCTCGCCCAAAGATGCAATGAAAAGAGTGCCCTTATTTCTTAGTGGTTTTCAGGATGTGGGCTGCGTGAGATACTCTTTTTAAAAATCCAGTTTGGCAGTACACTGAGGTTAATTATATGAAGGGTAACCGTGAGGAACTGTTGTATCTAACCTTTAAATATAAATGTAATAAGGTGCCTACAAATCTGAAACAAATATTTACTCCAGGTGTCCAGACTTAATGGACAAAAGCATAATTGCTTTTTAAGGAGAAAATTTTATTTGTTAGTCACTGAGGATTATCTTGTGATGGAATAGTCTGTCTTCCTTTCTTTATTTATTTCTGCCATTGGAAGGTGATACCATGTTTTGTTGGGGTTTTGTTGTTTTGGTTTTTTTTTTTCCAAATCTACTGTATATACAGATCACAAACCCTGAACAAAGAAGAATTGCAAACCCAGCTGAGATAAACATGTCAGAATTACTGTTAAGAGGCTGATGCCCAGAGTGTTTAATGGCTTGAAAAGATGATCAAGCATTTATGCAGCTACCCCTTCAAAAATTATCATTGAGCCAATGATAATCCAGTTATAATAATGAGTACTGAGTCAATTAAGCTTAGCATGCAGAGAAGCTACTTTGTAATATTAAATAACTCATTCTTTTCAATCTTTAAAAAAATAAAATTTGAATTATGAAACTAGCAATTTTAGAGAAAAGCCATAACGTTCAGGTTAGAAGCTTATATAAAGAGCCACATGAAGCATAGCATAACTAACCTGTAGAGTGTAATTCTACAAAGATCTGAGGTTCTCCTTCGAGATGCTGTGAATCCCCATTGTCTCGTAGCTTTATAGTGTGTGGTAATTTTCAGAATCCAAAATCCAGCTACACTATCTTGGAAATGGCTGTAGGAGACAGAGCTCAGCATGCTGTTTGATGCACACAACTGATAGCTACTTAAGAGTTGCCTGGCTAATTTTTGTTTTCTTCCTTACAACCTCTTCAAAATATGTTTTGTACCTGGCAAAAGTATCTTGCACATTTTTCTCAGCTATTACTTAAGTTTCACCTTTCTCCAGCACTTGTTAGAACAAACCTAAAAATGCATAGGTAAAAGAATAGTGGTTAGGCTTATTTATTTTTTTTATTCCATTTGAAATAAGATTAGGCAGAAGGAAATTTTGGGACAATTAATGTCTATATAATCCAGTGCAGTATAACTAAAGTCAGAAGGGTATGGGACTGGACATAGCTGCAGTAGTGATGTACAAATGAACAAATTGCTAAATAGTGTGGTTTCTTTCTCTTCACACTGTACACAGGATGCACCTGAGGTTGCTGTTCTAAAGGTTATAGCTGTCCCAGTGAGCTCACATCTTTGCATAGTCAGGCTGTCTGATTTGCAAAAAAGCAAGAATCAGTCACTATATGTAAAACCCATCTAATATTTGGATCACAAGGTCTTCCTGTAGGCTTGGTAGTTGAAAAGTTCCCAGCTGCTTATAGGAAAAACATAGCTAATTTTATCTGAATAGCAGTAAATGTGAATGAGTAATATATTTTCAATTGCTTAAAAAAGATTAAAGGAAACTATCCACTTAAAAAAAACCCAACCAAACAAAAAAACCCAAACACCACAACCAAAAAGCATTTGGAAGTCTTATTCTTGCTTGTGCAAAAATGCATTGTCTTTGAAAGTCCATTTATCTTGATTTAAACAATGATGATGGAGTTAACCAGAAGACCAGCATATGAAAAAATAGTTCTCTAAGCAGTCAACTCTGAGGAATGGTTAAAGGGGACCCCTCAGTTATGCAGTGAGTAACCTGAATGGTCCTTTTTGGGCATGAAATCCTTCTCAGTTTTATAAGACTTGGTGGAGACTTTTTTTTCCAGATCAAGAGATACAGGACATTCAACACTATGATGAACAATAGCCTAAGGAAGTTCTCAAACTGAGTACTATTGAACAGCAGTAACTATCGTGAGCACAAGAGAATTTATTATCTTTCTGGACAGTTTGTTTAATGATCTCTTATGGGGGTTAAAAACCTAGGGTTGTACAACAAAAGGCTTTTGGGAAGGTTTGGCATGTGCAAACACAAGGGAGAAAGCTCACTTGTCTACCTTTGAGGGATACAGAGAAGTTTTTCATCAATTTCATTATTGTAGGTTAAAAAAAAAACACCAAAAACTTGCCTGAAAAGAAAATCTGAAGATAATTCTGACCAACAGAGTCTTAAAGAACACTTCTATCTCATTACTGGCTCCGGAGGGACTGCAAATTATCCTTTCCAGTAACCTTCAAGTAGGTGTCATCTTATTATTTCTTTTGGGGTCAGAGAACCAGCCTTAACTTTTTATTTAATATGTCTTATAGTATGGACAATTCAAATGATCTTATCTCCTTTTTTGTGAAGTGTGTCTAGTTTATTGCATTTGACAGGCAATGCTTTAGTTGGGCTTTTCTACTAAATCCATTAAGAAAAATATCCCTATCGTAACATTATCCCTACATAGTTATACACCTGTCTATATTACATCTCTTTTAAGAGCTATGGATTCAAGCCAGAAGAAATGTACATCTTTCCTTGAGCTATGCTAAACTTTCCTCTGCTAAAAGTTTATAACATATATTGAAAAATTTAAGACAAGTCTCTGCAACTTTGCAAGTAGGGCAGACAGTCATGACTTTGGTTTGTTTGACTATAAATTGCTGAAACAATGCAACTTAAAAACAATACAGTAGTACTGTATGACACTGTCAATATCATTTATAGCACAATTTTGCACAAAGGCAGGAGTATCATAAAAAAAGAAGTAAGTCCTATCAGGTGCCCTAAAATACCTTGTGTCATAAATAAGTCAGATTTCGTAGAGGAAAGCAATAAAGTTCCAGCAGATTCGATTTTTCCCACTAAATAATCACCCTGACCTTTTTCACTAACTTCACAATAACAGTTCTTGAAGAAGCAAGCAAACACAGTGAGAGATTTGTACGTCACACCCATGCCTAAAGCATGAAGAAAATGTAGAAGAGCATTGATGGTACTGGTGCACAAAAGACAACAGGGAATGTAAAGCAGTGCACAAAAAAGCAAAAAAGGATACTAATCAAAATCAGTGGGCCAACTATTTATAAAGGAAGTCACTGACAGAATACTGGATGGAGGAAAAATTATGTAAACAAATTTGGAGCTCTCTAACCAAAAAAAAAAAAAAAAAAAAAAACAAAAACAGATAAAAATCCCTTAAACTGTTTCTTTAAATTAGGAAATCGTTTCGGTCATAGTTGTTTTGTAGAACCTGATAAATTAATTGATGGAATAGCACTGGCCATGAGTTTTGCACCAGAGAATATAGTATTAAGATATTTAATCCAGAATTCCTGTGGTTTTGGTGGTTTCTGACTGGTTGGTTTAATATTAAAATAATAGCTTCTATTGGAAATATTTTTCTTTATTACCACCAGGCAAAAAAACCTTGTCTTGCTACCATTACATCTTCTGAAGGTAATTCATACATTAAATGAGAGAAACATTACTAAAGGTTCTTACACTATTTTATATCAGGGTATGAAGAAAGAATTTGATTTTTAAAACGACAACTAAAATCTTAGTCTGTCACCTTTAAAATCTAAAAAGAAAAATAGTTCTTTCATAAAGGATAAAAAAAAATCACCGACAAAAAGTTTTATCACCTGAGCAAGGTAGCAAAATATTAAGAGGATAATTGATGAAAGAAATAAGCCTGCAAGTGTTGGTGCCGGAAGGAACTGAAATAGATCTTTATTCAGTGAAAAAAACTGAAGTATTCAAATAAAAAGAGAGAGTGGCACAAAGGCTCCAAGATCAGTACCACACTATTTTCTGAAAAATAAATTTGTTACTGCTACTCTCCAGCTGCACAAAATCATGAACACGCCTAGTGCTGTGCAATTAAAGAGTACTTTAGCAATACAGTTGTCTTACTTTTATAAAGACACTTTATAATTAGAGCTAATACTTAAAATTTTTTCTTCTTCCAACTATCAAATCCATCTCCCATAAACAAGGATTCCTAAGAATACAACTCTGCCTTTAAGTAAATACAGAAGTATATAGAAAACCAGTCCACTGAAGGCTGTATATTAATGTAGCTGACGAGGGATCATCAGGTTTCAAAATGTCTTATGTACAGGTAAGTTCTGTATACTTTATTTGTGCAAATATTGAAGTACTCATGTATGACATTACTAAAACCCCAGTATTTTCTGTCTTTGTGTAGCTAATACTTAAGATTTGTTGTTTTGATATAGATTTTTGTATTATAGCACATGCTATGTGCTCCAAAATTCCACTGTTAGTTATTTACTCTTCTGTTTTTTCAGTCATTTCCATGCACAATCAGTAGAGTGCTTTACTATGACTTCTCAGTTAGTGTTTTTTGTTACTTCTTCATAGTTTCAATATTGTATATACGTTTATAATTATTACAGCAAATATAATTAAAGACTTTGTAAATATGACTTCTTACTGATCCTCACAGGATTGCAATAGCTTTTCAAATCAAGACAGGTGTGAGAAGTTTGACTTTCAAAACCAGGAAATTTTACTTCCTGTGTAAAAAGGAAAGTCTAAGCAAAGAATATAAAAAATCTTGGAAAAAAAATAGTTGCAAAATGAAGTCATGGTATTTCAATTGATGATATGCCACTTCTGGTGCACTGGAGTATGCAGACATAATAATAGTAATTCTTCATTCATCTAGTGTCAGACTTAAGAAAAAAAAAACCATTCATACTCACATTGGCTCTAAAAAGCAGAGTTTAGGTTGTCTCCTGTCTCCTATGTGAAGATGTGGCTGATTCAGGTTTCCAACAAAGACCTAATCCTGTTTGATTAGTTCTAGCAGATACTTAGCAGTTGCCCAACCTCGAATAAGTTATCATTACTCTGCCACCAGATTAGCTTTAGACCTTGCTATTAAAGAAGATGTACTTATTCTTACTCAGTGTTAGTGCCAACCCTGGAGTAAGAAGAGCAGTACAATTCCAAAATGCCCCAAAGTTACTCACTGGAGACAAGGCCGTTGATGACTTATCTTAAATCAATCATCATTGAAGGTCGCCTGTCTTATTTGGCAATATTCGTTCAGTAACTAATAAAGATTAGCCTGCAGTTATTTATATTAGGTTATCATCTCTCCAGGGTGAAGCTTAATCCATTTTGCAATGTTTTCTCCAACAAGACAACATGAGTTTCTCTGTCTGAAAATGAATTAAACGCGTGGTTTCTAAATATGGGATCTGACATTGTTCTTGCTACAAAAAGCAATTTATTCCCCAAAAGGCTTACACTTCAAAGGTTATATAAAAAGGTTCAAATATCAGTGCTATCCATTTTTCAATTACTGGGCTTCCTAACACCACTAGCTTTTGGACAGATAAGCAGTGGTATCAGTTTTCTTATTCAACATCTCATAGGTATCCAATTCAGCATCCCAGAGAAAGCAAATTTATTGTAATACATTTAGCTGCTTTTGAAGCAGTAGTATCCTGATTGTTTCCCACAAGACTATATGATATATGAAATAGTATCTTAAAAGAGGTATTTATGAAGCACTAGATGTCAATGATCGGGTTTATTGCTGTAGATTAGAAAGCTTGATTATGGACAAACTTGCTTATCAGTTTAAAATTTTTAATAATAGAAAGAAAATAGATTTCATTTGCCATTCAAAATTGGAGTACTTTCATGAAATATGACTACTATGAGGTGATTCTCTCTCCAAACACTGTTACACAGTTCAAGCAAAAACTGGTGAGAATAACAGACAAGACTTTTGCATAATGCTCTGTATGAGTTCATACTTTCTGTAACAATTAGCAAAATCAAGTGAATAACAATAACAATAACAATAACTTTTAATTTTAAATTAAAAAATCTTTCTGTTCAAGTTATTTTATCACTCAAATATTGTAAGTAGTAAGTATATTAAAATGTTTTTTCTTTACAAAATGAATAAAATCCCTTTTGCTGTCATTTCTGACCATATTTTATGGACAATACAGCCAATCTTTGACATATTTTTATCAACAAAATGTCATGGGAAATCTTTCAGAGTTATAGGTCAGAACTGAGTCATAGCAACAGGTCTAGGGTTTGCTTCTACCAGAAATTTCTTGGAGAAGGAAAAGAAAACGTTGATAAATTCTAAGCCTGAGTAAGAAGACTGGTATGAAGAGCAGTTACTAAATCTGCCAGAAATATTCGTCTGATGCTGATTCCAGAAATTCATTGTTTTCCATCTCAGATGTCTGCAGTAATAAGTGATATGTGTTGATCTGATTTTACTTCCAAATTATGTCTTTTTGTAATTGTTACTTTGGCAAAGTAATATTTCATATTTCAGTAGGTGAAGCTGGTGCTTGTAGGTCACTGGGAAAAAAAAAGAAAATAAAAAGGGAGAGGGCAAAAAGGAACAACAAGAGTAATGAGAACAATTTTTACAATTGTTAAAATGTTATAATACAAGTAATGTAAACATGATGAATTAGCAGTCATAGCTAGTACAGGAATATGCAAGGGCAGACTTTGCTCAGAAAAAAAATACAAATACAGGTTGTGTTAGTGTTTTACATCAAAAAAGAAAGGTATTCTTCTCAGTTCTTTTTTGTGTTATCCTTTGGATGGAGGAGAGCTTTGCAGTGCTAATTCTGAGATTATTATTGTTGAAAGTGTAAGAAATTTTAATACATAGTGTGTTAAACTATGAATTTAAAAAGGAAATTAAAACAGAGTAATATAAAACACTGATTCATGAGAGATTTTCAGAAGCGTTTTTGCTAAAACAAGTCATATTTAAAAAAGAAAAAAGGTAGAACTATGTGTGAAAATAACAGTTGGGGAATATAGAGAAGATGAGAAATACAAGACACGTAAAATAGCTACGGAAGGCCTACCAGAACTATGCAAAAGAAGTGGTTCCCTGGTAGAAGCAATCATTGATCTTGGATCTGAATGCTGTGAGCAAAATGCTGTGAGACCCTGTCAATCTCAAAGAAAATTATGCAGAAAAACCTGGGAGATTGGGAACTGAATATTCAAAATATTCAAAAATTTTTTGCGTCAAAGAGTTGATAGCCATGGCAGATGACTGGGTGTGATAACTCAAAGACTGTTTTACATCCTAGACCCTACATTTCTAACAGAAAAAGAAAACATGCACAAACCTGAACTGAAACTGAACTGAATTAGGTAAGGTATTTATAAAATAAGATGTACTTCAGAAGGTGTCATGCTACAGATCATGAAGAGTTTCTTTTTTACCTGTTCCTAACATTTGGAATGGTGATAACTGATCCCCCCTCCCATTTTCCTTTTCAGCTCTTTTAAACTACCTTTCTCTGTGAATATAAAGCCTTCTTTTCTCTAGGAAGGGTTTTATTAGAGTATAAGAGATTATTCCAGTGGAGCTAAACCTTCATTGCTTCATGTAACTTCATCAAGACATTCCCAGGGCAGAATTCAGCTGAGAGAAAACACAATACCTGGTTAGCCTGAATAAATTAATGCCAGTTACAGGTCACTCTTATTTCTGTTTGATATTTAGCCTTACCAGCTTCACTGCATTGTAATGTGGAAATAATACTGGTAATACTGAGCTATGAAGGATTTATCTCTTTATATTAGAAGTGAATTAACTGAATTAGCATGTGGTTTAAGTACTTGCTTGAAAGCACTAAATTTTTTCAGGGTTCCCTCCTTTCAAATAATTGCCAAATTGTTAGAATATCTGTAGCTGCTAAGTTCATGCTAAGGTATGAGGTGTAATTACTGGTTGCTTACATTTTTGTTCCTATGGGCAAAACAAGAATCATAGATGGTACTTGGGGGCTTATCTTAATTAACGTCTCATATCCAGGTCTCACCTTAAAATCCATCTTATTGCAAATGATTTAGTTATTTACTTGCAACATTTTGTCACTATAGCATCCAAGGTACTACTACTGCTGTTATATGGGATAAAGTAATCAGCATCTAACATTCTAGTTTTATGATTTACATAATGTTCATATTTGCTATTTACATACTGCTCATATTCATGTATGCTACATTTCTTTGTCATTGTATTTAGAAAACATGGAGATGGCATCCGCTATTTCCTAAAATCCTTTGAATTAAGCATCTTTGTTTTACTAGTAATGGTTAGTAAGATGAATACACCAGCTTAAATTAGTTATTTTCTTTCCTCCATTGATAATTAGCACTAGAGGGGATGAGTATGAGTTACCTATTAACTCCAATTGCTATGTTTAGCAGTGCATCCAGAAAAATACATTATCAGTCACAGTAAAATCCTGCTTCTTTTCTTGTATTTATTTTAAGAACTTATCAGAAAAGGAAAACTTCCAGCTGTGGCAGACCCTCACACTCCACTTTGTTCAAACCAGTGCTTCTTTATGTGGTGTATTGGGCATATGAATACTTGCATTACTGTTTAATGGTATTAATTTCTTCTCACTATAAAAAATGCAAGTGAAGTATTTACCACGATGAGTTTGGACTAGCACTGTAGAATCTATATTTATATAAACTGTTTCATCAAATGGAATCAAATTCTGTCATGCTCAGGTATACAGAGTTATCTCCATTGACTTTGGTAGTCAGGAGATGATTTGACCCTGTTATGCAAAAATTAAAGGAATTTCATCTTAGTATGCAGCCTTAAAAAATCATCAATATTTCCACATCAGGTGCTACCATCATGAAACACCTAATATTTACTCTTATTCTATTAATGAATCCTAATGATGATATGTATTCATATAAATTGTGTTTGTAGCTTAAACGAGTTCTTATTGTTCAACTGATGAGGCATATTGAATCTTACCACATGAAGCTTACCACATTGTAAATTGTTAGAAGTAATTAATATTTAATAACATGGATTTACACACAATGATAACATAATTAATAGTGTGCAGCATATCTGGTCAAATAAATTATCTGCTCATAATTAAACTAGGTGCCCTTGCCTTTTTTTCCCCTGAAGATAACTGATATGTAGTCCAATAAATACTATAACTAGGAAATATTATAACTGCAAGACACAGACATCAAAGTATAAGGTGAAGTATTAGCTCAGTTGGTCAGAACATGGTACTAATAATGCCAAGGTTGTGGGTTGATCCCCATAGGGGGCATTCACTTAAAAGTTGGACTCAATGGTCCTTGTGGGTCCCTTCCAACTCAGAACATTCTGTGATATATATTGGTTGCCTGTTTTAAGAAATACCACTATCTGTGTTATATAAAATGTATACTCTAGTCAGGGGTGAGAAGAAAGAGTAGATACCTAGATTTTCAAAGCCAGATGGTGAAAGGTCTGAATAGAGGTCTGTTCATAAGTGTTGCCCTCTGGCAGTACCTTAGATTAATCCCAGCTTCAATTTGTGTCACCTAAAGATCACATTGAACTCCACACAAATCACCACAAGAAAAAAAATTACCACCTCACCACAACTCTTTCAAAAAACAACTGGAAGAGGACTTCCTCTCCTTGTAATACTTGTGATACTTTATTTCACCTGTGTGTATTTCTGTATTATACCCTGTGAGTCTATAATGACTACTGCTATGGAAAGTACTTGTTGATTATGAAATTGAAATCAATCTCCTAGACATTTTTAAGTACATTGGAGAATGGTCTTGGAATTCAAAATTGGTTTTTTTAAATTGGGTGATAGAAAGAAAAATCAGGATGCAGTTCAAAAGGGGCACAAACAAAATAATGCATTTTGGGGTAATTGCAGGAGAAATGACAGAATGGAGGAAGACTGGTTAATTGGTAGCTCTGGAAAAGAGTCTGAGGCATCAGATAAAGGTAAGAAACCAAATCTAACTCATCAATGTCATGCAGTTGCAGAAAAACAGATATAATACTGTTTCTAGAAACTGTGATGTTGGAGCAGTTCCTTCACCCTTCTCAGAACTGGAAAAAAACACAGCTTTGGTGGATATTGTGTGTAGTTTTGAGTAACACACAGAAGACATGCACAGACTAGACAAACTCAGGCTAGACAAACTAGTTTGCAACAAGATTGTTTCAATTTCCAGGAAATTAGTACTTTGAGAAAAGATGGAAATCTTTTGGGTTGTTTCATCTCAAGAAAAAAAGAGCAGAGTGAAATCTTTCAGCAATCTTTGTATAAAAAAACTCTGCACACAGAATCACAGAATTAACAAAGTTGGAAAAGACCATTGAGATAATCAAGTCCAACACATGGATAGAAAGGAAATAACATGTAAAATTCAGTGCTATGCAATTTAAGTTAGGCTTGTACAAAAATTTTGTCTTGATTTTTTTAGAGATATCTCTGTTAAATTCTCATAAGATGACAGAGGAATGTGAAATGCTGTAGGCCCATGTTATTTTGCTCTGTGCCACAGTGGACATTTGTTACATTTTCCATTATGTATTTTACAATACAATTAATTTAAAAGAAATAATTCCTACTCAGTTTTGGGAAGAAATCTTAGAATCACAGAATATGCTGAGTTGGAAGGGTCCCATTAGGATCATCGAGTCCAATTCCTGGTCTNATTTGATTTCCTTTGGTCATAGGAAGAATACCCACACAGAATCACAGAATTAACAAAGTTGGAAAAGACCATTGAGATAATCAAGTCCAACACATGGATAGAAAGGAAATAACATGTAAAATTCAGTGCTATGCAATTTAAGTTAGGCTTGTACAAAAATTTTGTCTTGATTTTTTTAGAGATATCTCTGTTAAATTCTCATAAGATGACAGAGGAATGTGAAATGCTGTAGGCCCATGTTATTTTGCTCTGTGCCACAGTGGACATTTGTTACATTTTCCATTATGTATTTTACAATACAATTAATTTAAAAGAAATAATTCCTACTCAGTTTTGGGAAGAAATCTTAGAATCACAGAATATGCTGAGTTGGAAGGGTCCCATTAGGATCATCGAGTCCAATTCCTGGTCTTGCACAGGAGAATGACAGGCTTGGTGCTATGACCACTTCTCTGTGGAGCCCGTTTCAGTGCACAATTATCTTCTGGGAGAAAAACTTTTTCCTGATTTCTAACCTAACCATCCTCCAACTCAGCTTCATCCTATTTCCTTAAGTCCTGTTACTGGTCACAGAAGTGAAGAAATCTGTACCTGCCTCTTTGCTTTTCCTCTGAGGATGTTGAAGATTGTGATGAGGTCTCTCTCAGTCTTCATTTCTCCAGACTGAACAGGCTGAGTGACCTCACACAGCTTCCCCCCTTGTCCCTTCACCATCCTCATGTCTCTCTGTTCAACGCTGTCTAATAGCTTAAAGTCTTTTTTATATTATGGTGCCTAAAACTGCTGCAATATTCAAGATGAGGCCACACCAGTGCAGAGTAGAAAGGAGGCAATTGTGGCCTCCTTTAGTCTTTTGGTTATCTGCCTACAAGGAAAAGAACAGTAGCTTGGAAACTCTACTCGACTAGAGTAACAGTGTGCTAAATCACTATTTTGTTCCCAGAATTTACTATTTACTGTCTCTGACAGTTCCTTCTTCATTACCCTGACTTTTATGAATTCCACTGTGAATTTGTGTCTTACATAAGAATCCCCAGAACTTTACTTGCTTAAGTTGAAGCAATATCCACTAGCAGTGCAGGTATAATCAAAAACTTTTAACATACAGTTGTGGTATCCCCTCAGTCATTGTGACATGGAGTCTTGGAGTAGCCAAGTCACTCTGTAGGTGTCAATCCTAGATCTAGACCCAAAAGTTGGTTTGGAAGACATTTAATTTCTAAATGTGGTGTTTCATGGCTTTTTGGTCAGCATGTGAGCATTTTTTTTTTAGCATTAAAGCTTTTACTAGTCAAGTTACTAGCCATTGCAGAAAACTGTTAGTTAGCCTTCCATCTAATGTTTACCCTCCACACATACAATACAGTTTGTGTCACAATTCAGAGTAATTATCCTGGATAGGGGACACAAAAGTTATTAATTTGTGTTTGGGAAGAAAGTGGGTTTAATTTTTAGATGCCTATTTCAGGGCTATTGATACCACAAGGCAAAAAACACCTACAGTTTTTGTAGGTGTATTCCCAAGACAATATGGTAAAATCAAACTCTTTTCTCGTTCTCATATCCACGTGGACACACCCATGAACAACAAAAATCAAACAGTGAGTGTGAAGACAGTAATGTTCTCCATTGAATTACAGTGGAAAAATGGAAGTTTCTTACACAGCCTGAACCTTTCCATTATTATAGAAAAGGCAATATTTTCCATCACAATGAATGCAGTACTGCAAAATAATAATTAAGACTGTATTGCTGGTTACTAAGTGGATAATGCATGGCTTCTAATTAGCTTGGAAATAAACTCTCTTGTGCCATGAAGTGTATAGATGCATTATCCTTGGCTGGAGATTCTTCAGCAGACGTACTGAGGAAATACTTCATAATGTAATAAGCTGGATATTTATGCTGAGTATGAAATTCAGCACAATATTGTAAAACCAATGTAGTTTAATTTCATTTGGTTATTTTCTATAGCAAGTTGATGAAATATGTGAAATCAAAGTGAAATCTTTCTATTCCCCATTTATTTAGTAATTTCTTCTGGCATCAGTAAGAAAAATATTTAACCCACACACAGCCAATGTGCCTAAGAGACATTGGGCTTGGTGTGGTTTGTTTGTTTGTATTCTTTTTCATTGTCAATAGAATTGTTTACATTACACTGCCATTAAAGGCAATTTAAGTTGCCCAAGTGTAGCTGATGGATTTACACAGCTGGAACAAGAGACCTTATTTGGCATCTGGAAGCTTTACTGTTTGTGAGGATATGAAAATGTGGAAATTCAGACTGAAGTGTTGGAAGTCTGAATGTACAAATTCTGACAACATAGTTGCAAACTGAGCATATATGGGAAGTCTTGAGTGAATACAAGCTACTGTGGTCATTTTTCTGAGCATAACTGAAATCACTGCATTAACCTTGGTATCGTTTGAACCACTTAAATTCCTCCGCACCACTATATATGTTGTAGATGTTAGAGATCCAATTTTGGAGTCCATTAAGATATTTGAGATTATTGACACGTTGTTTTCAAGTTTGAGGCAAGCATTTCTGCTGTACCTGAGATTAAATCAGTAGGCCAGCAACAAGCCAGAAACTATCACTGCACCAGGAAAGCCATGCCTCCTTCCTTCCTTTCCTTCCTTTCCTTCCTTCCTTCCTTCCTTCCTTCCTTCCTTCCTTCCTTCCTTCCTTCCTTCTTTCCTTCCTTCCCTCTCTTTCTCTCCTTCTCTCTTTCCAATTCTCCTTTTCTGCTCCCCATATCTCCCCATTTCCCAAGAATAAGAAATTTTACTTCATAAGAAAATCCCTCTGCCTCCAGCAGTGCTCATTGTCACAGAGCTGGACCTTGCAAATGCTCTGTACTGTGAAGAAATCACTTTTAACAAATGAACTACCTGTGAGCTCCATTGCCAAGAGAAAGTGGTGGTGTCTTCTTTCAGTATTAGGATTTAATATTTTCTCT